>JAHWFP010039638.1:883-14775 GCA_023313725.1 Lithobius niger | reverse complement strand
CTGATGACAAACGCTGAATTTCGTTCGCTTCGCTCACTCAATCAGCGCAACCTCAGAAACGTGATCTACCACCACAGCCGACCTCCATGAACCACACTTCAACAGAAAATGCCACGGTTTGAACGTAAGTTACTTCTACACAGGACACTAACTCGTTCCCAAAGGCGCTCATATTTTAGCACAAATAAGAAGGGCAACAGCTGACGCGCATTCGGCTCAGTGCAGTATGTGTTTTTCGTAGGGTTCCAATTCGTAAACAAACGGTTACTGCGCCTACTCTTTCTTTTCTCTTTGGTCATACTCATTCGCCATATTTAATACGATTCACCAGACTACTTTTCATTACTGAATAAATATTTAGCATACTACTTAATAACAAAGTGCTGTTTCTGATGACAAACGCTGATTTTCGTTCGCTTCGCTCACTATTAGTATAAAACAATTACAACTTAAGAAATTTAAAACGAAAATGTTTGCAAACCTGATCAAAACAGGAATGCATAACACAGAGAGAAGAAGGTCAAACCTCTCATCAACAAATGCAGGCTCGAAGTGAGGACGACTGTGAAAAATTTGTGAAAAGCAAAGGAAGTCCACACTGCATTATGAGGCGCAGGCAGCGCTACACTGATGGATTCTGTTAGTCATGTTGAGGGGGGAGGAGGGCATTGTAGTTTTCTATGCTCATCAAATCTCAGTTTTTAATTACAGTGACATTTTCTTTGCTATATTCTTTTTCAGGGACAATACAGTTTTGAACTGCAGGCAGATGTGATAAAATGGCGCCAGGACAATTCGGTTCCCAAATTACAGATAGGACAACAATTCGGTCCCACATAAAAAAATAACCCTACGAAAATTCGGTCTTGGAATAAAGAAAGAAAAAGTAACTTGCCCGAGTGATGAAGTGGGCTTATGACCATTTATGGAAATAAATATGTATAAAATAATGGAGCTCAATGTGGTACTATAAAATGACTGCAACAATGGCAGGTGCCAGTCGACCGACAATGACATGAAGGGCTGGAACAGAAGTCTCGGATGTTTGGTTGGCCAAAGTATAAACATTGCTCAAATATTGCAAAATATGCCTTTTTTTTTTAATTAATTTATTTTGAGCCATAAGTCAGCCGAAGCAATTTAACGCTCGTATGGCTGAACCGTTTCAATTTTGAACACTATCTGACTTTTAAAGAAGAAGAAAAATGTTGTAAAGGGAGTTGCCAACCCGGTGATTCGATCCGGAAAACCTCCGATCATGGAAGGGGCCGAAAGATTGTCCAGAATTAGCCAGAATAGTTCTCATAGCCGCTGAAGGAGCAAGGTAGCATCTCACGCTACCCTGGTCGACAGTCCTGGCGGGGACTTTGTCAAGGTCACTCTTTCCAGGGCAAAACGACCAGTTTCTTGAGTGAAAGGAGATTTTCAACAAGGGTTTACCTGATAAACCAAACTACCAGAACAAGGATACTTTTTACCTCTGGAGGGTTTAATAACATGCTGTTCCGAGCCAAGTGGTACAATTAATTCTACAAAGTAGGCGTGATGACAGTCTCCAGCTGTAGATTTTCCCCAGTCAACCGTTGACAAGTTAAAGTTACCCAATAAGATCCAGAAGTACTCCGGTAAAACTGAATTTCGCATAAAAGTGCAAATGTTTAAAATTTCACCGTCAATATAACTATTGGGTAAATTGCACATGATGAAATTAATTTTACAAGACGGTAAACAAATAGCCAAACATTTTTCGTATACTCCCACACCCATCACAACCAGAGGGATATTTGGACGATGAAGAACCAGCAATCCCTCATCCCTACTTCCCGGTCTCTCCGAATCACTGAGTAATCAAGAAAATCACAAAGCATGGCGTCAGTAACTCCACAGCTCAACTAAGACTCTACCACAAAAATGATGTCAAAAGTTACCCCATGTATAAGATCCTTGAAACAGCCAAAATTTATCACTACGCTATGTGCGTTGATTAGAATGCAGGATAGGTTTTTGGCAGACAGTGTGTTCAAGGCTAATGGCACTGTGACTTACCCTGATCATACATGATGGTTTTCCGATGGAGAGAGAACTTTAACAAGGCTTATTGACGCACTGATTTCCTTTGGTTGTCAGGTGTACTTGATCCTGTGCAAGTAAGGTATGATCCCTAGAAGTATCCTCCTCCATTGAAAAAAGAGAGAGGTTTCCACAGAAACACATCTGGCGAAGTAGTGTATTTGTATGGATTATCTTTTTATCCAACTCCTTCCTGGAACGACTTAATCGAGGAAACAAACCAATCATAGCAATTTTTACCCTTGGGAACTTCACCCAGACTGATGCCACACAGTATAGAAGAAGCAATTCGATTTGGCGAGTCCTCGTCGATACTGTTTGTTCCGACGGTCTACTATCAATGATCCGAGGGAGTCCAGTTTACAAAGAATCAGTTTCAGCCTAGCCACGAGATATTTTACTTAAAGACCAGGGAAAGTCCAAGTTTTAGAGTCCTAGTGGCTGCTACCCCTCATGTTTCTAACTTTTAAGTCCCTGATAATTACGGTGTGAGTGACACTTCCAATTTGCTGCTTGCTAGTCATTCTGTCCAGCTGTGGAATTTTTCTCGCTGTTGCGTTTTGCACCACCATAGATTCCTGGTTACCCATGGCTCTTTTTAATCCTTTTGGTGTTTTGAAAGTTGCAGTGTATCGAGACATGACGATTCTGAACAACTTGATCCAGGACAGCTTCACCTTTATATGGCCTACACTTTATATCAGCATTGTTATTCACCCTTGCTTGCCTCTTGTTGTTCCTTCCTCGTTGAACAGTACCGTAACATTTCTATGTAATTCGGATGGATGCTGGATCTCTGGAGCAGTCTCTTTTCCAAACCGACTGGGTTCTTGGTCAATATGTGTTGAAATAATTTTCAACTTCCCACCGTTCTAAGTTTTAAGCTTGACCAGCAACTCCGCTCCACCATTGGTAAGATTTGCCACTTGCTCCTGAAAGGCAGGTTTGTATGTTTGCCGCTCCTACAGTCTCTTCTGAAACGCGTCCTCAAACGCCGCCGCTCTTGTCTCCAGATTCGAGAATAGTATCTCGGCATGTTCTTCAATCATGCATTGCTGTTTCAGAAAGAAACTAGATGACCACTGATTAAAACATCAACAAAATCCTTAAAACGAGTTTCAAGTGCGTGAGAGATCTGTTCTGGGATTGAGGCAAGTTTAGCACTGATTTCTCTCAGATTCAATGTCTTTCTCTAGGGTGAACTCTTCCAGCCGGTCTAACAGCTTTGTTGACAGATCAAGAATTGCAGGCAGATTAAGATGCTCCTCACCCCGTTTATCGGCTGTGAATGACAGAATTGTTCTCCGACCCAGCGGTGTACTTTGGAATGGCTGAGACGGTACGAAAGATGTTTGTACGGACTGTGTCATAGTACTGGGTCCGACGTCCGACGTCTGTCATCGGTGGTCTAAATCTGATTTGGAACGTCGTCTTGTTGGTGATTTATATATACTGCCTCTGACCCAAAATTTCTCCATCTCAAACGAAGCGATGTTAGGGGAAAAAACTAAAAGAACAACCTCCCACACTCCAATTTACAATTGTCCGCAGAAGACTTTTCACACTCCCCATATTCAAAAGGGTTCTTTCCAATGTGTACAAGTACGTACAGTGATAAATTTTTTTCTTTTTGAGAAAGTAGTCCTATAGCAAAAAACAAAGTTATCAAACTCGGCTAATCTAGCACACTTCAAAGTCTCTTTAAAAATGTTGTTAAAGTTGAAGCGCAGCTGATTCAGTTCACACACGAAGCAATAAATAAAGTAATTGTTTATCTTCTTAAACAAAAGAGCTCAATATTCACAATGCAAGGCTGTCTCTTGGGAAACTCTAGTTGAAGGGTGTATCCCAGCAACAAATGGAACACTGGATGGCCGATGGTCCTTAGTCAGAGTAGAACAACAAGACGACCAGGTGCAAACACTTGTGCAGATGTTGAAAACTAATGTAGGCCGAAGCCTCATTTGTGCAACCCAACTTAGCCCAAAGGAAGGAAGAAGCCAGTCAAGTAGAGAAATCTCTTAGTTTATTCCAGTGCCACACGGTTTGGTCCTTTTAGATCGTATAACCATGGTTCAGGAAATACTCTAGGTTAGGGGGGAATGAGGCTTAATGGTGCGTCGACAGCAAGGTCATTAGCGCCAGCCTCAGTCACAGTGCAGTGGTCCGAGTTGCCACTGCGCCACTCATTATAGAAATGAGGTGGAGTGGCGTACCTACAGGAGAGTGATTACTGGTTAGGGACTAGCTCCCAGAGTGAATCCTAAAGAGGCTGCAGGGTTCTTTTACACCCAGAGCTCATGCCAACCCTCACCATAGGTGGGGTATAGTTTTTCCTGTGTGTTACTACCACCTCAGCTCCACCTAGCACCATGATTAGGCATTCACTTTCCAGACCTTGAACACTGTAGATATACATGATCATACACAGCACTGCTTAAGTACATTAACACTAGCATAAGTACACTACAGTTCACTGTGTACATAATAAGAGCCACAGCATCAGAGAATATGGGCCCTTAGGGGACCCAGCTTAAGAAATACAGCATAATAAGCAAGGCAGGAGAAACTGGCGTTGCACTGGGAAGAGTCGGGCTACCCCTTTCTTTCCACCATCAACAATGGCGATACAAGGAGAATGTTTGATCTCAAACATAGGATCACTACCGATCATGCAGTAGGCTTGCAAGCGTGGTATAGTTTTAACAACACCGCGCAGAAAGGCGACAAGCTTCTGCAACTCTCAATTGGAACTACATCACAACGCATGAACGAAATTAAAATAATTAGGAAAACATGACGAGTGGCAGCAGGTAATATAAGGCATACACGTCCGTAGAGGGTGGGAGTGTCCACGTTGTAACTATAACGCTTCATATTCCTTCCCTTGTCGCAAGGTCGTCTGGGAGAGCAGCTGTTGATTTTCTTACCCGGATCCCGACCAGTTCAACATCTCCAGAATCTCTTATACCATGCAGAGCAACGCTTAAAGCATCAGCTTTTCGCCACGCGCGTGTATTGGCGTTTAGTCTGGAGGCGATACAGGCAATTTCCACCTGTCAGCCTTGGCTAGAAGAAGCCGTCTGCTTCCTCGCTTATCGCTTGCCGAACGCTGTTGCACGTGTAGGAACCGCATGCCTGGAGTAATCATAGCACGAGTGCTATTTTGTCGTGCTTATCTGTTGGATAAATACTTATTCGGCCTATTTTTAACGTCTGTTATGTCAGAAAATAGTTACGAAAAGTCGTTCTATATTTGGTCTCATGGGGTCGCTACCCAGAACGACAGATAGAACATGCGGTAATATTAACATGACAACTCCATTTAGCACTACAGACTCTATTTTACGTTGGTCCTGGTGGTGGTCAGAATGGAATAAGGCTTTTTTTTTAAAGTAGCAATGTGACTTGCCAGCATAATGAAAAACAACTGTTTGATAGTCAGCAAGATTTTTAAAAACGATGCATAGTCAAAAAACTCTTCCCCCTCTCCCCACAAAAAAAAAACGCTCAAAGTACTGCAACATGTTTTGTGCAGTAACCCTGTGCTCATCAATCGACATCAAGCCAGACATCTCAGCAATTTAAGCACTGTGAAGTCTGCGTAATTTTAAAACGAAACCCAAAATTTCAAAATTCCATCAAAACTAAAATCCAACACAAGAACGTGCTGAAACTAAAACAGCAGCGATAGCGGAAAATGTTACGTGTCTAATGAAATAAATAAGGAGTTGAGGTTGTAACGATTGCGGCAGGAACGAACAGGACGGCTAATTGCACACAACTATAGGACAGTTTTCTACAACTAAATGCGTCCATCTGAAGAGTCATTTTAAAAAGCCTTTAATTTTACGTGGTGGTAGCTCAATCCGGAAATACGGCAAGGAATAGCTAGGTTCGAATTTGTATTTGCAATTTAGAGCAAAATCGTGCACATGGGTAGGAAGAGGGGGGGGGGGGAGCGGCGCAAGAGGGTGTTGCTCCTGCCCTTTTAGATAAACGCCTTTTTTGTCTAATTTATTTTCTGGCAAAATTTTAAAAAATGCTCACACGGCATACATTTTGATAGCCTACTATTAATTCTACGGCTCGCAGGCGACCACAGGGCGACCATACTTGCACCATGTTCATTTTTCACCACGTGATCGGGAATTATCAATGAAAAAAAAGATGTGGCTGCGCAGCACGTCGCCGTGTTTTTTGGCCGCACCGACCACTGGCCGCACGATCTGACCGCCTAGTGTGCACGGTGGACCTTAAGTAGTGTGCCTACTTCCTTTCAGCCGCGAAATTCTGTTTATTCTGATGGACTCGACCGGCATTTACTTTGTTTGGAAACGAGGACGCTAACCCCTCGGCTGTTTTTGCTCGTCTAGGATCCCCTCAGAAAGCTATAGGGGTGCGCGAGGGTATTACTTTTTTGCCCGTCTTGCAGCGGTGATTTCCTCTTTCGCAGAACCCCGTCTCGCGGAAAACAAAGCCGATAAAACTTTTCTGCAAAACGAAAATTCTCGTTTCGCAGAATCGCATTTCGCTGATCAAAACACTCGCCTAAAATTACTGATGAAAGTTAAAGAGGCATTCCAACTCGGAAGGAATTTGTGATTAGAAACGTTTTCTGATGTCATAAGTTTTGCCCGCAATGAGAGTGGCAGCATGAGCGAGGCACCTAATTTGGGAGAAAAAATTGATTCTTCAAAACGGGATTCTGCGAAACGGGAATTTCCATTTTGCAGAAAAATAAACATTGCTTTATTTTCTGCGAAAAGGGACATGACGCGTGGAGCTCCCCTCCCCCCCCCCCGCCCATATTATTCTCTGTTTTCGTAACGAAGCTGTAGAACTAAAACCGCCGCCATGTTGGAATTTCAGATGATTTCTAGCTTCAAGGTGCGAGAATACGAACGCAAGTCATTGCATAAAGGCTCCCTAAGCTGTTATTTTACCCTAAAAAAATTCTTTTCGTTACTGACCTGCAAGAGTTGCCAACGAATGACTGTTTTAACTATCTCAGTGCACGCTTCTATAATTAAGAGGCGTGGTTAATGTCACTGTAATTAATCAGCCATACGTAATGGAATGTGTCGTCCCTGTGAACCTCTCCAGTCTCCACTGAACTAATTACGCCATTAATATCCATTCCGTACGGCCGCGATCCAATAGCCTATATTTTGTTGTGGAGTATACAATATGTATGTATTAATGTCAGGTTCATGCACAAGAGGTTTTTTTTCGTGATTACCTGTGAGATAACTAGAAAAGTTCCATCAGTAAGTGGAATGCCTTGCCTGAGACTGTCAATTTCTACAACGTTCAGCAGCTGCAAGAGGCTTTATGTCTAACTCTAATTCCTACACTGATATTAGGAGCGCTACTTTTTTGTCAGTCTCGCCAATTTATTATTATTTTTGTTATTATCGTTTGTATTTCACTTGTTTGAAAAAAGTAAATAAAAATAATAATTAGCCTAAAAACTGCTAAGCTCTTTCGCACCAACAAAAGGCCTTTTGAGCAAGCCAGCAAGTAGAAGTAGAAAAAAAAAATTCAAAACGCCCACCACGGAGGGTGGTCTGCGCATCATTCTAGATTGACAGCCATGATCCCGCAGATAACACTCATCTTAAAAAGCTTATCTTATACGTAAGTGCTTTAAAGTTAGTGTAGCAAGTTCCCTTGTTAACGCGTAAAAGATATGTGTTAGACCAGATTTAGAATATGGTTCTGAGATTTGGAATCAACACCTAAAAAAGACATTAGAAAATTAGAAAGTGTTCAAAGAAAATTTGAAAGTATTTATCTGGCTGTACGAATGTGTAGTTAAACTCAATCTGGAGTCCCTTAATTTCGAAGGCACGTCCATTGATTTATGTACCTGCTATAAGTTGATTCGTACCAATATTTATCAGGGCGAAGGACTTCCCTTGATTGAGATTCACTCTGGTTGCATCCGACGGCACGCTTGGCGTTTTGACCGGAAAAATGGCATATGTAATATCAGGCACTATTACTTTATATTACGTGTGGGGCATGTGTGGAATACTTTTCCTCAGGAAGTGGTGGTCTCTTCTTGTAAAAAGGGAAATTAACATCCTTTTCAACTGCTAAGTGTATCTCTGGTGAAGAAGTACAATATTACTTGTTTAATTCAAATAAATTGGGCTGCGTAAGCTTCAAAGTGTAAGCGACGCCAAAACCGACCACCTTGAACCACACATTACTTGTAATTTATGTTAGTACTACACTTTACATGGCCTTTCTTGTTTCCCTTATTTTAAGACATTTTTTCTCTTACGTCCTGCTCTGTACAGATTCTTCTATTGGGTTCTTATCACTTCACTTTTTGAACATCCATCATTTGGCTAAATAGCTGCAGAATGTCAAGTGACAATGGGATGATCGTATCTCTGCCTCTGCTACATTGCTTAAGGCCCCAGATTAATGCATTATTGGCCAAGATTTATTTGTCCCTAAATGACAAAGCCATTAAAATAACTCGCCATAGAAAACACACACAAGCTTGAATGGTTCTTCACTTCTCGTGCAGAGATGAATTTAGCATTTTATCGCTGCCCTCGTTTTCACTCGCTTTTTGGGGCCCCCCCCCCCCCCCATCCGGTTTTTTTTTATTTTTTTTTGGGAGGTCCTCGATCAATTAAAACAGACGACAGTTTATTATAAAAAAAAAAGTTGTTTGGTTTCTTAGAATAATTAAGATAAGGATTTTGTTTTTGTTTTACAATATTTGCTGCCCCTCAGATTTTGCCACCCTGCTCCTTATGCTCCCCTCCTGGAAATACGCCCCTGGGCCCATATTTGTCCAGTGTTCGATTTACTGACAGTTTTTTTTGTTGGTGTGACGTGAGGATTTTCCAATTTAGGACATCCGAAAGGATAACGCAGGAGTTAAATGATAAAGTGCGTGCTGTTAGACTTTCTTTACTATGGTGCTGAAATCAGTATTTATGGAACCAGTCAGAGTTTCACATCTGAAAGGGTATATCACATGGTTTCACTTAACCTCTCAAGTAGACGGCAGGAAAGCATCATAGTTGTTTACCAAAGTCAGAAATAGATTGCATTTGTGTGGACTGATAATTCAAGTTAAAAATGTTGTCGACAAAGTGGCACCAGTGGATGATTTCGTTAAGGAACGTAGAGTTGACCGACTGGTCTAGTTCGTTGAGCTTAATAACCGTTTAGAAAACCCGAGCTGTAATTACCATCTGGGACACCGGACGTTTGCACGTGGTAATTCTGTCCATATTTGAAATAGGGTGGTGTCAAAACAGCGTTAATAAATAAAGGGAAATTGTTTTTAACTGCTAACGTTATTTTGGGAAGGAGAGGGACAAATATGTTAGGAAATACCTGAGATCTTTTACATGCTACAATCGACATGAACATGAGTGCATTTTCGGGCTCATTCTCTTCCGTAATGCACAGGGGAGGGCCAAGACAAGGATTGAACCCGGACGCTTTGGCTTATCCGATGCCTTAATAACTTCTAAGAATTGGTCATGTAGAGCCGTGTATATATATGATTGAAGTCCTCTTTCCAGCAAAACTAGAACTATTAATTTCTCCGTTCCTATTCAATATATTTCGACCAAACTTGGCCAGATAGTAGATAGGTATAGAAGGTATATTTATACCAACTTTTACGCATTTCCGGTAAGAGTAAACGTACGGAGGCACACGTAAATTTGAAAACTGTTCACTTGTTGTTGTTGTGGTTGTTCTTGTTCTTGTGTGACACGGTTTCAGAAAAAACTGATTCACCTACCTAAAATCTAAAACGTGATCTAAGCCAGAAAGTTCCTTGGCTATCAACATTACAGAGACCACTTTTTCGATTGGTCGAACCGTTCCGGAGTTACGGCTCCATGAACGATCATTTTGATTGTTTTACATTGTTTTAACCATGATAATTAGCACTTATTAGAGTTCGTTTGCCCACGAGAATTTTCAATAACTGGACATACGGCGGCGAGGCCACAGAATTCAACGCTGCACTGTGGGACTGGTCATCAAAATGGCAACTACCGATCAATACACTAAAATGTTTTACCCTTCCATTGTGACGGATTGATTAGACGACCTCCTACTTTCAAAATGACGAAATATTAGTTTGTCTTCAAAATGCATTGGATCTTGAAGTTCTCTTCCCATTGTAGTATAATTACAGCCAGGCCAAAGCGTGTTAGCAACATGATCTGGCGCTGCTTCTTATCTGGTGATCGTTCTACTTTAATTCGTGCTTTTGCGGTGTATGTAAGGCCAATTGTTGAATACGCGAGTCAAGTCTGGTCTCCACATATGATTAAGGATATTACTTTGTTGGAATCTGTTCAGCGATCTTTTACCAAGCGTCTCCCTGGTCTCAAACTTTTACCTTACAAACAGCGTCTGACAATTCTGGGTCTTGAATCGCTTGAACTGAGACGTCTCAAGGCGGACCTTTGCCTGACTTTCGCAATCCTGCGTGGTTTTGTGGACTTCGATGCAAACAAGTTGTTTTCGGTTAGAGGAAACAGCCACACTAGGGGCCACTACTTAAAGTTGACTGCACAAAATATTTCTTTTCTAATCGCGTCGCCAGACCATGGAATGACTTGCCATCCGAGCTAGTGGGATCTTCGAGTCTTAAAAACTTTAGAGCCGGGCTGAAAAAAGTTAACTTTACCAAATTTCTTAGATGTTTTTAGATGTTTTAATCTTTTTATTGTGTATATTTGTTTTTTTTATTGTATAATTCTTGTATCCGTATGACCCTGCACCCTGTGCATAGCTCGTATATGTTTTTGTTTCTTTACTTTTGGGGGCAGGTGTTAGTGGATGTTCCTGTTTTATTCCTTTTGCCGACTTTCGCCAATAAATTTGCTTATTATTATTATCAACTTTCACCATGTTTACACCGTAGCTTTCAGCACCATTTGATTCCTGTGGGCTACACGTTCACTGTGTTTTAGTTACGGCTGCACTCAACTCTTCAGTTCTTCAGCTACGGCGTTTTAGCCAATGACTTTATGTGGCTTATCACTCCATATGATTATATCTGAAACTTTTTATCCACATTTGCTTTGTTGATGGCTTTTCAGCAGCATTTTCTGTGTTCCTTCTCTGTGACCCTTAACCTCTGTTGTCGGTCCTTTCGATCCATGTCCCCAAATTTTTCTCTGCTGTTTTGTTTGTAGTTCTTCAGCTGTCTATTGTACTGCTGTTATGTACGGGCACAAATAAATGACGTGTTGATATGTCCTTCCTTTCGTGTTCTTATTTCCTTCTTTCCTGCATTAATTCATTAATAAATGTCTAGATTTAAAAAACATACTATTTTCAATCTCTACCGGTTTACAAAATCTAAAAGGATTTTTCTTGTTTTTAGATTATGACTTTGACTAACAAGTTAAATCAAAATCCTGTTGAAATCACTGCAGTTAAGAACTTATTCCGAATAAACATGAGCACGTTCACAGCGCTTAAGTATGAAACAAATCTCAAGTCCTGACTAATGCCTAGTAGTTACCCCATTTTAAGTCTTCTGTTTCAGATCCTAGTCACAGTTTCCACTTATTTGGTCGTTCTGTTGCAATTTAACCTGTCAGACGAAGATACCCAGGATTTAACCCTAATTAAATAAATAAATAAATAATGTGTTTATTGCTCAGTAAAATGAGCAAAACGGTAAGAAAGGATTCCCAGAGGGACCACTAACACCTTACCGTAAGTTAACAAAGAGAGGGCACATCGTTAAAATCACGTCTCAGTATCGTAGGATACATCCTCAACTGTATAAACCATACTCACTGCAACGGGCCATAAAACACAACATCAAAAGATAAAAATAATGTTTTAAAAACATCAGTATCATAGGATACGTTGTCAACTGGATAAACCATACTCACTAATGCAAGGTACCATTAAACAGGACATCAAAAGATGCCAACGTTGTGAGGATTTCGTATTGGTTAAAGTGGGAAAAGAAGCGGATAAGAATCTTTCAAGGACAGTTATCAGGACGGAGAAGGTTTGCCTTCAAGCAACACCCGTTCAACAATCTTTTAAAGGTCCTTAATGACGAGGCCGAGACAATGCTGTCACTTAAGGAATTCCACACAGGAGCGACTCTCACGGCAAAAAAGGATTTCCTGCAATTTAGATTAAATTTGGGAATCATAAGCTTAAATCGGTGGCCCCTAGTTCTTGTCTCAGTACTAAGCTCGAAGAAGGGTAGCTCGAGTGGCAACAAGCAATGAAGAATTTTGTAGGTTAGAATTAAATCGGCTTTTAATCTCCGCAGTTCAAGTGTGTCCAATTTTAGAATTTCTAAACGTTTGCTGTACGACTCTCTGCTCAAACCCGGGAGCGATTTTGTAAACCGCCTCTGGACCGATTCAATGTGATCGATATCTTTTAAAAGGTTAGGTGACCAGACTTGGCAAGCATATTCAAGAAGTGGGCGGACATACACCTTAAAAGCCCAGAGTTTGGTATTTAGATTTCCAGACGTGAAACAGCGATGGACAATAGCGGATCTACGGTTGGCCATCGATGCGATGTAATTACAATGTGTAGAAAATTTAAGATCAGATTGAAACCAAACTCCGAGGTCCTTAACATTTTTTGTGGCAACTTTTAGGGTTGAATTACCGACCGAATAGTTTAGATGGTTTGGTGCATATCCAATAGAGAAGCTCTGGCACTTGTCCTCAGAGAGTGGTAGTTGCCATCCATCCGACCAAGAATACACCGAATCAATTTCCCATTGCAGCTGAAAACTATCAAATTCCGATATAATTGGGGAGTGCAACTTTAGGTCATCAGCGAATTTTTCTTGATTCACCTTTGTGTTGTTAGAAGTCAGATCATTGAGGAAGAGGACGAACAACAATGGGCCGAGAACCGATCCCTGTGGTACACCACTGATGACTTTAGTTAAATCCGAAAACTCGCGGTCGATCACCACTCTTTGTGTACGGCCGATAATGAAAGCTCCAATCCATTCCAGTAATTTGCCGTCAAAACCGTAGAATTTAAGTTTTAAAAGTAGTTTTGAATGCACCACCGATTCGAAAGCTTTTTTAAAGTCAAACAGGATAATATCCGTATTAATGCCAAGGTCTAATGCCTCGGTCCATTTATCTAAAACAATCAGCAGTTGTTGCACTGCAGAGCGACCCGGCAAAAATCCAAATTGATCACTCTTTATGATGTTGAACCGGTCAATGTGCTGCATCATTGCTTTTCGAATAAGGGCCTCCATTATTTTACATGGCACGGACGTTAATGAAATAGGCCGGTAATTCTTAGGATCCGCTGGGTTACCTTTCTTAAAAATAGGTACCACATTGGCTGTTAACCAGATGCGAGGTAAAACGCCTGTTGAGAAAGAAAGGGAAAAAATCTGTTTCAAAGGAACAGCAATTTGGGTGCCAATTTGTTTATACAAAAAATGCAGAAAAACCCTCGGGTCCGAGAGAATGGCTTGGTTTCAAATGTGTCAAAATGGATATTATGTCTTCCAGTGTGACAGTGACACTCGTGCATTGCTCATCGATCCTGTTGATGCTCGAAGTAATTTGTGGCGGTTGCTGTTCATTGTCTTCAACTCCATTTTTGCAGAATTCGAAATTTAAAGCCGTTGCTTTCTCAATGGGATTTGTTAAAAGTGTGTCATTCACCCTCAAGGGTGGAATGGTTCTTGAAGATTTAGTTTTCTGACGATAAAAGCGAAATAAAGCCGACAGACTTCCCTCCGTTAAAATTTCTTTTTCCCTCAACTGGAAAAGTTCCTTCAAACATTTCGAATAATTTTTTTTACA
>JAHWFP010039631.1:0-13588 GCA_023313725.1 Lithobius niger | reverse complement strand
CAGTACGACATCAGCAAGATATTGGTAATTTTCCATTCCCTCCCCCTCGTCATCAGTCGTTATCAACTGCTTTAGCATCACGACATTACAGGATCATTCTTACCTTAACCCCCCCCCCCTCCGAATCAAGGCAACAAAGTTTGTGCAACAAAGGAATACAGGATGTAGAAGGAGTTTTTTTTCTGTATAACCTCTGGAAAGTAGGGAGTTTTTCACTGCTTACAGAAATCTTATGCTGGACGGAAAGCCAAATAACTTCTCTTAGTTATAGTGACAAATTAAATGAGCAACATAATAGGTTTATATCTGCGTTAATTTAAATTGTTATCAGGTACCGAACTATTTTTCTGGATCCAAAATTCAATTCCGATCCGAAAGAGTAGATCCTATTTTTCGAAACTTAAAATAAAATCGTTGTTTATTCATTGGTGTCATGACTACACTGTAAGAATTAAGTTGTAAGTTTATCTAAGTTCGTTTTCAACAATTTAGAACTATAGGATCTATTTTTGCGAAATCAGAATTGAAATATGGAACCAGAAAACTTGTGAAATTTATCACAATGGTCGTGCGTGAATCACCACATTCAAAGTTTTGTCCTTGACTATGTTATGATGCCACGCTGACTAGAATATAACCTTCACCACACCTTTAAATTATTCATTTGATTAAAGTGACCGTATTTTTCTCTTGCTAATTTTTCCAAATGTCTGTTTTTTTTCCATCTGCACCCATTTTTTAACTTAAACGATCTGATACTGATACTGGTCAAGTATTGGAGTCGAATACTGAATAATCTTATTTACTCTTATATATAAAATGGACGCTAAACAAAATTTGTATTTGAAAGCTTGATTTAGCAGTTAAAAGGCATTGTTATGAACAATATTCAGTTTTGTTACTTTGTTTAAAAAATTCTTTACCACCATTTTTTTTGGAATTGGCTTCTGTCTTCGTTTAGTTCTCTGCAGCAAGTGGGGATATGTTTGCAATTTATTTTTGGTTTTTGATAGGTATTTTCAGACTGGATTACCTAATGACTAGCTAAGGACTTAAAAGCTCCCAAAACAGTTATCAAAAATGGTGTGTTTGAACGAAAGTTATAGCAAAATTATCGAAAAATTTTTACCAATAATGAGGGAATGGCTGATAAGTGCACATTTGACAGCACTTAAAAAAATTTAAAAAACATAGTTAAAGTGCTGATAATGTGAAATTCGACAAGGTAACTACAAAGCTGCAAAATAAACGCAGTTTAACAGCAGGGTAAGTAAAGTGTAACTACACACCAAAACTGCTAAATACATGACTTTTTACCATTCATTCTTACGTATAATTAAATTTCATATCCAAAGTTATTTGGTCTACATGGTGACACGTCGGTAAGCAGCGATAACAACATGTCATCATGCGATGAATTTTTTGACCCACCCTTAATGTTCTCTGTGGGGTGCACACCAGCCGAAAAACATAATTCTAAACCTAACAGTTGAAATTGCACATACAGTACAGGATAGCCGATTCAAAAAAACGGGACAAACTGAAAATTGTTTAGTCCCTTTCTCTGTTCAACACCCAGGAATTTGCTTTGGTGACGTGAGAATTGAAGTTTGAAATGAATTTTTCATAATCAAGTCCAGTAGAATAACAAATTGGAAGCCAAAAAACCAAAGCGTACGAATTACATCAAATTTATTTTCCACATCAAAGGATATTGCATTGGAGAGATTAGTAACTAGGAGAAATTTATAGAGGAATTGGAAAAATTGGTTATTTTTGCATACAAGAACAGTGGTTACCTTTTCTTCCAACCATCCGAGTTGTTTGAATGCAATACTAATGCACCGTGACGTTATGCACGTAATTTGAAAAATAACAATGTAATAGAAATCGCCAGTAGTTGGTAATACTCTCAGCATTAACAAAGTTAAGGGAAAGGATTGATTGATCCTTTACTCTTTGTTTATCATCATCCAATCACAGCCTGTAATAAAGGAAAGGTACGTGGTGCTAGCCTATATACGAGTTTGTGTACAATCATCATCAGAAATAAAAACCAAACAGTATTTGCTATTTTTTTAAACTACTGACTATAGCAAAATCGTACTCATCACCAGTCACTTGGTTAATAATGCGGTCAGTGACAATAACACTGCTGGTGGCCACGGTTTTGCATGCAACCTTAAACCACTGTACACGTATTTCAGGGATGATAGGGATCCATTACCGACGTGTTTTCGCTTTTGCAAACTCCTATATGAAGAGTTGCACTTTTTGATCGGTCAAGTACTTAATTTTACATTCTAACACAAAAAACTTCATGGCAGCAACATCTTCGGGGAAATAGAGGATGTTTTAAACAAAGGCTTAAACAGGGGCTTAAACATCTCATCCTTTACGAAGTATGAGAAATAGATGCTGACGACGGTTTCCAGGACCACGTGAAAGAAAAACAAATGGAAATAAATGTAAATACAATAAATATCTTTTACTGGCCACAATTTTTATAGACAAACACTGTATTTTTTTTGGGGGGGGTCTCTAATACGCATTTTGGTTGTTTTGAAATTCATATTACCAGCTTAAGATTGGGAAAAAAATTAACTGTGAATTTTACTACAGTATTACATAGTAAAACTTAAAATAGAAAATACTAAATGTCTAATAAAAACATGATTTAGTCACAATAAAATTTTTACGGAACCTATCGTCCTAAAGAATGAATAAAAAAAATCACCAAAATTTGCTTGACAACTTTCTGCTTCTGTATTGACTGGAGGCAGCATATAGGCACTAAAATAGTGTAAAATACTTCAGCTTCCGGGCCTCTGCCCAGGATTCCGCTGGGGGAGCTTAACGGACCCCCAGACCCCCTAGCTGAGTTTGGCAGAGCCCCATACCAAACTCAGCTACTGCCATATTTTAAACCAGTTGGCAAAATCATAAGATGAGTTGGCAAAATGGGAGTGTCTCCTCCCCCAAAACCAAGTACCCTTCGCTGTGGCCCTGTATGTAAGTCACTGCAACGACGAACAAAAACTCCCAAAATCAAAATACCCAAACGAAATCAATTACAATTAGCAACTATGAACTTTTCAAATTAAACAGGACGGAAATCCGATGGCTCAACAAGAGTTAAATAAACACAGATGCAAGCCTATAAGTCCAAGAGGCAACGTAAATAGGTTTACATCTTCATTTATTTTATCTTTTCAAATAGTGCAATCAAGGAACTGGATTTATTACTACACGACGTTGCTGTATGTATAAGTAATTTGACGTTGCATTTAACCAAACCTAGCGGATTATTGGCCCAGAATTTGAATTTGATTTATTACGGAGCTTCAACGCGATAAATTACCAGTCCCAAACAAAAAAACACTACAAGAAACAAAAAGAAATAACAATACTGTATTCACTCCTACCTTCGAAGGCTCCATTTCGGATCTCGGATGCCGTACATAAATGCAGTCATTAAGAAGCGGCGTACTCGCGATTAGGCCTAAACGTGGCCTTCGCCACATTCTCAGTCCGATCTGCTAACACGTGATGGGCACTTTGTTTAAAAGCCTGCAAACAATGCTCCTTACTTCTTCGGTCAGTTGGAAATGCAACAAACTACAGTAAAATCTCCAACAAAGACGTGCTCTATAACCAAACAAAACTCATTCACGTACTTCGTTTTGAATATTTAACAGACGCGCGAACGAAGTGATGGTAATGCCACCTTACGTCGAGATGCTTGTTATGACGTCACTTGTAAAAAATCATGACGAAGTCATTGTTTTCAGCTAAAACAGTTCAGATTGCACAGAAGGCGGTTTCAATCGTAAAATGGAAAAACGAGATGTGAAGACCTTTTGAGAATAGTGCAAAAAAAGGAAAAATAGTAAAAGGCATCTGAAATCTACGATTTAAGAAAAAAATACTCCAGACATGACACTGGGCTGAATACGTGATAAACAAACAAAGTCATTGATGTAAAGTTTTAATTTACAATTTTCAATTTTCCGTAAAGTGGCACTATCAGCGAAAATACCATGGCGCCATCTAGCGGCAGTGATATTGTTAGCCTTTACAGCTTCTTCCCAGGTGCACAAGGGTGCACCAAATTTTCACTCAATATAATTAAGGAGGTCGACTCGTGGCTTGTTTGTTTCGTTAAAAGAAATGCCGTTGTGCATTCCTTCTCTTGGTGCAAGGTGCTAGATAGTATACTAGATAGTGCTAGATGTTGCCAGATTGTGCCGACCTTCGATCGGAGATAGTACCATTTTTAAAGAGGGTTACCTTCGGCACGAAATATAAAGAAATTCTAGCGACGCCATTCATCGTTCTCTGCTCCAAAAGTACAAAATTTTTAATCACCTTTTAAGGAAGCATGTAGTTTTATTTTAAGGATGTCTTTTTACATAATTCTTTGCCTGCTGCAAGGAAGTGCAGATAGGACTGCATAGCGCAAAATGGCACTATTTTCTTCATATTTTCATTCAGTGGCTACCCCCCTTTAAAATTGACTTTGTTCAAAAGGTTATTAAAAAAGCAAACAAATGAAAAAAATCATTAGAGAAATTTCAAATTTGGAAATATTTTTGTTTTCTTTTTAAGGTCAGGACTTCCTTTGACAGTCATTAAAATCTCATGACGTTGCGACAAGGAGACATGGACTGGTAGTCGTGGATAACCCATGACTACTACGAAACCTTTAAAACACCATGACGAGGGACATGACTTTGGTGATAATCATAACATTATCATGGTGAGCGATCATGATTTCGCCATGAATTCCTTAAAATTCTCATGACATTGATCATGGCCTTTATAATACCATGACGTTTCTATGACAATCATGGATGCTGTCATGGGGATACCATGATTCTCATGGAATATTCATGGAATTATTATGGTTTTCATTGACACTGCAATGACATTTTTCGTAAGGGCGAACCCAACGTGTGGATCCACCAATCACTATCAGCATTTTCTATAGAATTTACCTACTGGCTTTTTTTTTATAAATAAATAAATAAATAGGGAGAACAGCCTTGTAAAAGTATCGAAACACACTGCGAGTGAAAAAAGTAAGAACGATTTAATCGTGTATCCATAGCTGCGGTATACAAATTCTGGACTGGGTTTTCAGTAGCTACGGGATCTGCTCTGGGTAAAACTAAGCCTTACGCTCGGGATAGGACTAAAAACGTATCGAACACTCCAAAAAGAATTAGGTGGTTCGAAAATTAACCTTTTCGTGGCCTAAAATGCCTAAGCAGCACATTAAAGTCATAAAACTGTTTAAAAGCCATTAAACGACACCTAGAAGATTAAAATGTAGTTAAGGGGCTAAAAGGATTTAACAAAATAAATAATGGGTTAGCTTAAGCAATGGACAATATTATCCAAAACTCTTTACCTAACTACCTTAGCACCACCACACACACAAGCTCCTCCACCCATGCACACCGCCACGCCTCACAAAGGCTCCAAAGGAGAAATTCGTTCTAACAGGATCACACTATTTCTGAGACAACTTTCCAATATCATATCAAAGATTTCCAGTTGATTATTCTTTGGGGAAGGGGAACAGTAAAAGAATACCTCGACCCTGTTAGGCAAAAAATTCTCCCTAAACAGCATACATACAAGAGTAGCGTTAATTGTCAGTCAGTTATCAACAACGTTCTAGCCTTTATCACCTGAAAAACACAAACAACAGATGAGCATACACTCATAAAAAAACCATCCGAAACTTCACAGTACTCTATATGCGAGGAAAACAAGAGAGGCCTGATCCAAAGGTAATCGGCACCAGAGGCCATGTTGAAAAGGGATGATCCCAAGACGACATCAGTGCTTTAAAAACCGACATTTACCATTTTCTAAATTTTTCGATGTTCATTGTTTTACACTTGTTAACTGAAGTCTTAAATATGCGAGGCTTAGTCCTATTTTCTTTACTGTGTTAGATAAACGACTAGAATTTTATAACATCAATACAGTCATTTAGAGCAGCATGGTACACATCGCTGCCATCTCTATAACTAAGATCGCACGTTTTTTTGTGTGTGTCCGCAGTGGGAATCGCGATAATCCTTATTCTATTGACGTACGTAGTGGGGATATTGCGAATCTAAATTCTGTTGAAATCCGTAGTACGAATCTTTTGTGTGCCTTTCATCAGAATTATCTGTATCAGTGATGATTCGAACTGTGTTTTAAACAAAGAGGCACAGTACTGATGACATGTTTTTTTTTTCCAGTCACAATATTTTCATGCAAGCGGCATCTATGCCTCTAGTCTCTTAACCCTGGATCAAGCTAATCTACTGAAAGTTTGGGCGACTGCAAACGGGAAATCACAATGTTTCATGCAAACGGAAAATCGCGATAATGTTTTATTAAACTGTCCATATACGGGAAGGCTGCCTTAGTTTATATAACTAAGATCGTAGTTTTTTTTGTTTGTTTGTGTGTCCGCAGTAGTAATCTAGATAATCTTAATTCTATTGAAGTCCTCAGTAGGAATTTCGATAATCTATGTTCTATTGAAATCCGTAGTGGGAATCTTGGAGGCTTAGGTGACTGGGCGATGGGGGACTGGTATCGATGGTGTAGAATTTGTAACACCGTCAAAAATAATTGACAGATGTAGTGACACCACAGTTTTTTTCATGCGATCGGGAAATACCAACAGTGCTCTATAAAATCGGCCATATACGGGGGCGGGGGGGGGGGCTGCCCTAGTCTATCTACATAACTGAGATCGTAGTTTTGTTTGTTTGTTTGTGTGCGTTCCTGCAGTGGGAATTTCGATAATTAATCCTTACAGGGCAGTCTCGTCTCCATATTTGCCGTTGATGTAATTTGCCATTTGCATGAATATACTGTGATTTTCTGTTTCCGTGTCATTACTTACACAGACAGTTCTAATGAAAGACACACAAACAAATAAACGAATTAAGATTATAGAGATTCCCACTATGTGACTAGAAAAAATATACTTACTACTGTGCATCTTTGTTGAAAATATACCTCGTATTATCTACATCATTAAAATTGTATGATGTGCGTGAGTACGTGCGTGTTTGTACCTCTACTCCTATGGAACAACGTGCCAACATAGATGGGAGTAGAATCAAATAAAAAATAACTAAATTGTGCATCGGTTTAACTTGATTTTATGATCCTAAGATATGCGAAAACCCAGAAAAAATAATGCAGTAATACAAACAAATACTAAAGGTCAGCGAAGTATTAAATAAATATGCACTAATCGCTGTAAATTATATAAAGCAAGGAAAAAATCAAATAGCAAAGATCATACATTTGAAATAACGTAGTTACGGTAAGCAAACTTTATGCACGTGTTCCATCAGAGTGACATAACCAGAATCGCTGACGTAATGTCTTTATTGATAGGTCCATGCTGTTTGTTTTTTCCCATTTTTCCTTTATATAATATGCAATGATTTGTGTACATTTATTTAGTACTGTGTTGAGCCTTTGTATTTATTTGTATTATTTTTCCACCGCCTATGGCTGCAAACATGGGTAGATAGGTTTGTGATGCTAAGCCTGTCACCATAGATCCATCATTTGACAACCCGTGTGACTACCGTCTTCGTATACACTGGATGATCTGTCCTTCCCATCAGGTAAGAACAACTCGTCACTGGACCCTCATTGCAATGTTTCCTCTCTTACACCATTGAATATTCTAGTACTTCTGTCTGAGAAACTAGCAAAGGGGCAAATTTTTTTTTCAATTGTGTAAGAGTAAAGCTGTACTAAACAATTTTTCAGCCGAGCCGAACCAAACCTTAAATAAACCGAACACTTCCGAACTGAACAAAAACTTTGCAAACCAATGAACCTTTAAAATAATATTTAAAAAAAAAAACTGTTTACAAAGATTAATAAAAATTATCAAAGTTTAAGTTTCTTAATAAATGCAGGTGTTTTCACATGGACTTGTAAGTGCAAACTGCACAGAATAAAACTCTGTTTAAACAGAGATATCCATCTTTCACATTTTTCCTCAATTTCTGAACGGTTAGCGTTAGGAACTGTACCAACGGTTAGCGTTAGGGTTTGGACCAACGGAAAGCTGGCAAAGAAAAAAACCTTCAAATGGTGTGTTAAAAAATCAAAATCCTTCTATTAGAAGTGGAAATATGTTTGGTTTGTTATTTTGCCTCAGAAAGGCCTAACGCCGAACTGAACACCCTCTGTTGGCCATGTTCGGTTCGGTACAGACTTATACAACAGTAAAAAATTAAATCTGTGCGTCACAGTATTATTTTTTTTAAGCTCGAACCATTCAATAGCTCAGACTTCTCGGCTGATCTACTTCCTATCAAAATAATTTGATGATATTTTTTCCTTGAAATTGGCTGTCAAACGTGTTATATTTTGGAAAGGTTAGTTGGAAACAACTAAATCAGAATGACAATCAATCGGCCCTTTCTGTTTGGCCGATACTTTAAAAGGTGCTTACCATTTTAAAATTATCTTTCACCACTTATTCCACCAAAATAAAGTTGGTCACCAAAAAAAATTGTCGCTTCTCAGGCCCTGGCGGGTTTAAAACAAAATATAAAAAGTGACCCTCAGTAGTATACTAGAGAGAAATTCACAAGAGATGTGAGCTTTCTTGCACTCATGTTATCCACCAAGCATCAGGTTATGTTCTAGTTTGAACTAATTTAGAAATTTATTACCAGAAACTGAGTGTTTGGTGTTGTGGTGGGCCAAATAATGGTTGAAGACATATTTAACTAGCTATATTTAGGTGTATCAAGACAAGTTACATCAAGCTGGCGCGAGTTTCAAAGTGTGCTGGGCTCTGCTGGGGCAGGCTCTCGTGCTTTAACATGGCATCCTCTTCCTAATTGGGCACACGTAAACTACAACACTGAATAGAAAGAAACTATTTTAAGATACTAAATTACTTAGTTTCAAATAAAAATAACGCCTGTTCACCGGGTGACTTTTTGGATTTGTGAAAAATGCCTGAGAACCAAAATATTTTTTCTGTAGCTTTAGTTGGAGGGACGTAGGTCAGCTCATGATTCAGTACCTTCTGTAAGGATCGACCGAATCCGAATCGGATCTTTCTGACTCGGCGACATTTTCTGTCTTTAAGATTTTTCAATAACTTCGCTGATTTTTGGCCGATTTCGACATTCCAATATACCATTTGAGTTGTTTTTTTGCCAGCTTTCCAATACTTACGTAATTTGAGAATTTTAAATGGCTAGCATAAACCGTTCAGAAGTACGAATGAACAAGATGTGAAAATGTGTACAAAAACATTACTCAATTTATTACCACAGTCAGCTAGAGAGAAAATTTAGTCAGTAATAAAATGCAAAGGGCTGAAACAACCAACACGGGTGTTATTTTGGATTCGGTTAGGATCTGGATTCGATTTGCCAAATCTTAAATTATCCGTATCCGATCCAGATTTGGTAAAAAATAGATTCGGTCGATCCCTTACCTTTTGTGCAGTGGGCCATTTAATTTGTTTTCTGGTCGGTGGTGGTGTTGCCTACTTTAACTATTTGTTATTTTGTTTGACAGCTCAAGAACATGATAAATGCTCTGCACTCGTCACGTGCAAAGGGTTCCAAGGATTTCGTAATTTCCGGCATTCCATTTGGCTGGGCTGCTATTCAGGTAGGCCAACAAACTTTCCACACAATCTAGTGTATGGATTCATTCAATTGTGCAGTTAACCAAAATTTATCAGTTTGTCAAACTTTGACATTCCAGTACACCATTTTAATTGTATTGTGATTGTGTGATTTCGTACTTCACATGACCTAAATGGAATAGGTTTTTGTGTCCTGTTTTACGCGACCTTGAACATTCTGTAGCGGTTTTTACTCTGAAGATTCATCTTACGAATTCAAAGTTCAGGAGAAAAATTACGCACAATTACAGAAAGGCAGAATACTATTACCAGTATTCCTTGAGAATTTTCGACAGACTTGGAACGTCCGTCTTCATCAGGCACTACTACAAACATAAAAACTGCTTTCTACATTTTCCTCGTCTTTTGAACATGGCGTTCGAATATGACGTGGCCTATGGTATTAGTTAGGCTTACGGTCCTACTGATCTGTAAGCATATTGAAAATTCTGCTCTCAAGAGAAAATGGATTCCAGGGTTTGAAGAGGCCGGAGTGTTCATAAGTTTTCTTCCTAAATGTTGTTGGATTGCGAGTAGTGCTAGCAGTTTCCGTGTAATTTGCTAAACGTTTCAACGACCTAATTAAACGTTCGGTTAACCGAAAACCGTGAAAAATCGAACGGTAATAATAACAATACAACAAACTAAGACAAAAAAAAAATGTCAACATAAAATTCAATAACTACGTTTTACTAATTTAATTAAAAAAAATTTAAGCAACACGATTCACACGTTAAGTAAACAAATCGTATTTATTCTGAAACAAAACAAATTTTAAACAATAGCCTAAATTTAAAAAAAAAAAAATAAGCAGAAATCGCGGGAAATCCTCACACATTTGCGATTGTTTTACGATCTTGGATCAGTTGGCACGCTTCGGAATTTAGCTTTAACCATCCAGTGGTTAGTTGTTTTTAACAATATGTAGACAATTGTTTAAAAAAAAGTTTTAATTGTTTAATTGGCTTACGTGGTGATAATATTTCATCCATTCTGCAGTGTCCCACTACGTTTACGGTGAGCGCGGTTAAAACCTGTCGCGACTTAAGCCTAACCGAAGCTGGTTTCGATTTCACCACAAAACCGGAAGTTCAGGTTTTGTAATTTTACTCCTGAGTTTTACGTGACTGATCTTTTCAACCAGTATGCTAATTATTTGCTTTCTCTTTTAATTTTAGGACTTGTATGCTAGGGAAATAAAACGAGTAGAATGTAACAAGTCTCGCATGGTACCAAGACTCCAGAAAGCTCACATTGTAAGAGACTCGTGGACTAAGCTAAATGTCAAGCCAGCTCGCATCATGATA
Organism: Lithobius niger; assembly: GCA_023313725.1. NCBI lineage: Eukaryota > Metazoa > Arthropoda > Chilopoda > Lithobiomorpha > Lithobiidae > Lithobius > Lithobius niger. The sequence continues at coordinate 2,587 of JAHWFP010039631.1, read as the reverse complement.
GTAAGTTGTAGAATTCTAGACTGGGCTTAAAAAAAAGTCTGTAACGATGATGGTAGTTACTGTGGAACACTATTAAATTTATCTTCAAGAGAGTGGAAATTTCCATAGTACGCTGACTTCCACAATACAGACAGTACCTTATCTAGCAAATCTTCGACTGCAGTCTTCTTCAGGCTCTTTAAAGTAAATCTATCTTCTGTTTACATGTAACTCTGTTTTGGCTTACCTTTGAAGAGCCGAAAATTTGCTAGATAGGGAACTATCTGTAGTGTGGAAGTTGGCGTACCATAGAGAATTTTCACACTTGAAGGTAAATTTAGACTGGGCTTGATGAGATTAGTTGCAACTTGGTTCACAATTAGTAAAGTCGTAACTGGCCGTGTGGAAAAAAGGAGTGCTTTTCAGGCCCTTGCTTTTCATTTGACTGAAAACCCTGCCGGTCAAAAATTATAACTTTTGAAGATTTCATAGTGAAGTTCAAGACAATTAAGTACATTTGCATAGTACTGTACTTTGTTTTTTATGCCATTAACAGATTGACTTTTGAATTGCGGTATGACAAGAAATTCGACATCTGCTAAGCACAATTTCAAAATTAAGCTTCAACGAGTATCTACTATCTAGTGAATTTCGACAGATTGCGCGGTCTTCATCAAGCATGCACAAAAGTGAAGGGTCCTTGTTTTTAATCTTAGCAGACAACATTTGAATAGGACGCATAACCATGCCATCAGTTTTTGTCAGGCTGGTCCTTCCGTTGTTGAGAGCCGCTCGCATAACTCATTTCTCAATACGAATTGAATATTCAGGTTATGAGGGTCCCTGAGTTTTCATCAAGATAACATTTTTCCGGAGATGTTGCCCTAAAAAATGTTGTCTGTTAAGATGTAAAACAAGTCCAGTCAAATTATGCTAAAATATGGCTCAACCTAGAACAAACTGCAACACTGGACTAGATGGTACCTTTTTGGTGCAATGTGCATGTCTGATGAAGACCGACACACCCTGCAGTCTGTCGAAGATTGACTGGATACTGGTTGAACATTAATATTGAAATTATGTGGTAGCTGTTGATGAATTTCTTGAAAAATGAACTTTCAAAGTAATAATTGTTTTAGAATTATGGCATGGTTAAGCAAATTTAAAAAGCCTGATCACTGCACTACATTTTTAAACTAAAAAAAAATGCCCAAACAGCATAAGATTATTGCATTTAAACAGATGTTCAAAATCTGTGCACCTAGTGTGTGATGTGAACATATCTGAATTAAACAATGTGCTAAATGGGTGGTTTTTTTTTTATTGTTGGTCAATTTTTTTATTTTTTCTTTAAGTCTTAATTTAGTGCATGCCTTGATTACTTTCTGTGGAGTGATTTTCTTTGTGTTGAATTGGTATATTTGGTGCAGCCTGAATTATTAGTTTTTGCTGTTTTTATGTACTAGTTGACCAAAACAATTTTCCATTAACATAAAGGCACATAATGTTTTTTTTTTTTTTTTTGCAGCAAGAGAATGTAATTTCAGAACTAAATGAACATATTAATCCTGACAAGGGGCCGAAACCACATGATACTAAGAATGTGGAAGCTGTGGTAAACTACCTCTGTGCTGTGCAGAAAGTATTTGATCGTGGCTTGTTGTCTAAAGATAGGATGGAAGAAGGAGACGGTCAACAAATCATCAGCAATATAAGAATTGGCATGGCTTACTTTTACGACTGGTTGAAAGGGCTTTTAGGTAAGTTGATTTTGGAACAATGTTGATGACTTGTGCCTAGTGCTGTTCTATTAACTTTTAAATCTGACACCAATTTGATATGACGAAACTTTGTGAGCAGAAGTCAAAAACTAGGGACCGACAGTCGACTTAAAAGAGATCGGGTCTGGGTAATTTAAAAGATTTGGTTTAATTGGACCCGGATCCTAACCAAATCCAAAATAATACCTTTGTTGGTCGTTTCAGCCCTTTGCATTTTATTACAGACTAAATTTTTCTTTCTAGATGACTAAAGTAGTCAATTGAGTAGTGTTTAAAGACTTGAGTACACATTTTCGCATCTTGTACATTGGTTTTTTCCAGCCATTTAAAATTAACTTCATTGGAAAGCAGGCGAAAAAAACGCTTCGAATGGTATATTAGAATGTCGAAATCGGCTAAAAATTAGCAAAGTTATTAAAAATGTTTATCGAATCCGAATCCTAACAAGTAGTGATTTCTAGTATACTGGAAAATAAATGGAAAAAAGGGAATAGTTTTTTAACGCGGTCGATACCACGAGATCGATTTGACGCGCTATCATTGGCTGCCGCCGCTCGCTTCGGATTTCAAAACTAAATAACAAAACTAAAACGGAAAAGGAGCATATAAACCATCAAACTATTGCTTATTAGGTGGGAACAACAATTTTTAGCCTAACTAATGCAGACTTTCGGACGCGTTTTATCAACACGGAGGTTTACAATTTTAGTTTATTACCACCCGTAATTTAAAAAATGGTTATCTGAAACTATTAAAGCCATTTATCAGATTTTTCTTTGTACCTTAATAAATCTGTTGCGTGTGAGTAGCAAGTTTGAAATAATTGG
>JAHWFP010039623.1:0-26441 GCA_023313725.1 Lithobius niger | reverse complement strand
TGATGGTAGAATAACTTTTGATGTAAGGGATGCATATTGGCCCTTCTGAGACGGTTCGAGTCAGCATGCCATTTTGGACCGAGATTCGCGATTCATGATGGTAGAATAACTTTTGGTGTAAGGGATGCATATTGGCCCTTCTAAGACAGTTCGAGTCAGAATGTCCATGCCCTTCACAACACCAATACCGTGCCACATGAAAAATACCTCATCGTGCAAAAACCTTTTTAGAAAGTAGTTTAAAAAAACTTTTCACCGGTTCACACTAACACTAAGGTCAAAAATTTTGACAAAAAAAAGTATATGATTGGGGGAGGGGGGAGAGGGGGAGACTGTGAGGGACAGCTAAAGCGTTTTCAGAAATTTGGACTGCTGAAAATGTAATTTTATGGTCCAAAATGATTTTTTTCGTCTAGTTTGGGCAGTGTTTTTTGTAACCTGCCCTCTTGACGGACCTAAAAAAATGTATAACCCCACCCCTCGAGAGGGTTTAACAAATCCGTTGCCCAACCACACCTCTCCCCCAATTTATACGAACCGATCCCTTATGTAGAGAAATACAAACACTATTCAGACTTTGGGAGCAAAACTTGGTGGCAGTCGTTCTTACTCTGCTGTCACTACTTTAATTGGCTTAAACTTGGCAGTTTTTTTCTCCCATTGCAAGCTTTGGTTATGCGAATTTTCACTAAGAAACATTCTTTTTTTGGAGGTTTTATGCTAAATTTTTCTATCATTTCTGTAAATAATTGGTCAGGTTAAACAACAAATCATGAGAAAACAACAACGAACTCGTTTGAGATTTAAGGTAATGTTTAACTGAACCAAACGCAAAATAAGAGTTCCGGCAAGGTTTCAGATACCATAATGTTGCTGAATTGTTAAGTCCATGTGAAACCTTACTGCTGTCCTCAACCATTGCACCCACCGAATAATAATAATAATAATAATAACTCCTGCAAATATTGGTGTGACCTAATACAATGCATGACAGTTTCATTACAACGCAGATTAAACCAAATTAGAACCCTGCTTTAAAAACGTTACGCTGTGTTGGTTTTTACCCAGCACATATGTATGAAAAACATCCCGTATGCTGCGGATAGCCCAAGATGTGTCATTTCGTACGAACTAGCATTTAAAGGTCAATAACCTCCATTTTGACAGGCATGTTTTACTTTTGGATCACTTACACGGTCACTAAACACAAGAATTGCGGTAAGAATACGTTACGTAGATTAGATTAGATTCTTTATAGAGCCAAGAACAACACTGCGGCCTTCAAGCCATGCACTCAGTTTAACCTACTTACAAGCTAACTTACAGCTATACGTCCGATACAACAATTTAATTACTGCATCACCAAAACACGACACGGAGACCGTCATTGTTTTGCTGGAACGTGCAGAATTTGATGCCGACAGATGTCACTTTTCGATTTCGACTCGCAGCCGATTGAGATAACTGTGTAGGCTGTGAGTAGCTCAAGCGTCCGACGTCCTTAGCTTGCCATTACTGTCGCGGCCAGCTAAGGCCGTCTGACGCTTGAGCTCTCACAGAGCTATCTCAGTCGGCTGCTATGTCATCTATAGCCATTTGCCGCTATCTAGTTCCGTGTAGCCTTTACTTTCAACAGTTTTTTTTTTTTTACTTTGAATGTAAAGTTGGTGCGCCCACGTGCACCAGGAAGCAAGCGTTAAAGTTAAGCCTAAAGACGTCACGGACGCGTTTTTCTATATATCGACCCTTTTGAAACGTAGATTTTGAACCGTTAGGTGGGCGCCACCTAGGGACAGTCATATCCTTAACCTCGACCGCTTGCTTCCAGGTGTGCGTGGACGCACCAACTTGAGATTATATAATTAAGGAGGCACGTGGCTAGTTTGTTGTGTAAAGAAAAAGAAATTTCTTTGCGCATTCCTTTGCTAGTTGAAATCAAGTGTTACGTGGAAATCAATAATGGTAGACAGCGCTAGATGCTGGTGCCTGTCATTTGGTGAATACGCACCTTTGAAATGATGGAGGCATTTTGTTTTTCGAGCCAAGGACGACGCAAGAGAAATGGCGTTTCTTGCCGCCTTACTCTACGCCAGTTTTCACGCATGACAGGAAGTTATAAAGCCTCTCAGCAACTGGTTTGGGGGCCCAGAGCGGAAGTCTTATGCTTCTCTCCTAGATGGCCTTGCGCAAACGGTGGAATGGAAGAGGACAGTACACAACATGGATACTGTCACATCGTGGGCGTGTATAGCATTTATTGTATTATTATATTTTTTTTTTTTAATTTACTTTTTAAAAATTAATTTCTTTGAGCCATAAGTCAGCCGAAGCCGTTTAATGCTCGTGTGGCTGAACCGGCTCAATTTTGAACATTACCTGACTGTTTTTGAGAAAAGAAACGTCTGGTAAAGGGAGGAGCCAACCCGAGGATTTGAACCGGGAAACCTCCGATCGTCGTAGGGGCCGAAAGATTGTCCAGAATGGTTCCCATAGCCGCTGAAGGAGCATGGCAGCCTCTCACGCTACCCTGGCCGGCAGTCCTGGCAGGGACTTTGCCAAGATCTCTTTTCCAGGGGTCCAACCAGATCCGCAAACCTCCGGCAACCAGGCTGAGCTCTCTCACCGCTCAGCCACCATGACCACCACGGTGACCACAACTCGCTCCCGCTGTTCCCGACTGACGTTGCTGGTGTTAGCAATACTACAGGTTACCTTGGAAAATAACTACACTTCGAACGTCACCCATTGTTAAAGGTGCCTGGCTGTTCACCGAATACAGGCTGAATCAACAAGAGTAGTTTACCGTTATTTAGTTCCATTTAGTTAAAAGCATTTGCTTTCAACAAGCGAACGAATGCGCAAAGAAATTTCTTTTTACTCAACAACCGAGCCACGTGCCTCCTTAATTACCGAGTGTAAGGTTTGCGCATCCACGTGCACCAGGGAACAAGCGGTCAAGGTTAACGATATCGCTGTCGCTAGATGGTGTCCGTCTAGCAGTTCAAAATCTGCGGTTCAAAATCATCGTGTTGTGTCGATGTGTGTTTGGCCGACGTGTAGAAAAAAGCGCCCCGTGAATACGTTAGGCTTAACTTTACCGGTTGCTCCCTGGTGTGCGTGGGCGCACCAACTTTACACTCATTAATCGAGGAGGCCCATGGCTTGTTTGTTTCATAAAAAGAAATTTATTTGTGTGTTCCTTCGCTTGTTCCAAGTAAGGGCTTGACCTAACTAGATAGCGACAAAAGGCTATACACTGCTGTAGCCTGTCATTTGGTGGCCATCCCCCTTTAATCTTCATCATGCCATCCTACCACCAACGACTTCGGCCAAGCAAGTTTCCGTCGTGTTACGTCCAATTATTCCCAAAATGTCCTTGCCCAAATATTAACCCTACACAACCGGCCAGAATTTTTAATCACACTATCACTAATGAGGTTAAAAAAAAGCCCCCAAGTTTAAACTTTTATGGTTGAAAGTTAATTTTATTCAAGTAAACTTTTTCCGTACCGGCCTCATAATTATTCAGCGCATACAGTGAAACCATACTCAGCGTTGCAGTCCAAGCAGCTAGAAGCAGCTTATATATGCACTTAAAAGAGCGTAAACTTCGAAAACACTGCGAAACCTGGTAGAGGCACCAGGTAGCCGAGCTTGGGTCCGATCCCTTCCGACCTCTGCGTAACGGCTAAGGGATGTGGTGAAACTTCTTTCAAGGGGCCTGGCTCTTGATTCTCCTGGGGTCAGGCTGGATTAACTCGACGGATACCGCAACCCCCTTCCTAGGAACAAAGGCGGACGCCGGGGAGACTGGATGTAAAGGATGTGGATAATAATTTATTTATTCCTCCAGAACTTTCTAGGATGACATCTCAGAGAATGTATAGGTAATGGGCTAGACCTATCATGCCTGGATGAAACAACCCCCCCCCCCCCCCCCCCCCCCCCCCCTTCGTTCACTCATATTCTCATACAGGGATGGATTTCCTGAACTCATGGGAAAAACCATCAAAGGGAAAAACTCACACGCAATGCATCTTAGCGGTGGTCAGAAAGTCTACAAAGAATGCGGGCAAACGTCGATCCCTCCTAATAAAACCAAGAATTTATAGGGCAGTGACACGACGTAGTATTTATTGTGTATAACTCCATGGTGGAGCCAGGAACTGGGTTAGCTGCAAGGAGCACTGGAGGGGGAAAGGAAGATCGTCTTATTGAAGCCAATGCTATTAGACTGGATTTCTTCAGCCTATAACACGCGATTTTTGTTGTTAGAAAAAACAACGTTCTTTTAAGCCTAAGAAATCTGCTCTCAAGGCACTGTCTTGACTAGAAATGCCGTTTTTTTCCGTTACATTTTAATCTAGTGCACCTTGTAGCTATTACCTCCAAATGGTGTCTCGTAGCCAATATGACGTCACATGACGCTGCTCCATAGGGTTGGGGAGGAGAAGATGTGACTGAGACCCCTTCTGAAACGTCTTAGATTCATTCCAATTAGTTCCGTCCAAGTTTATAGAGGGCGCCATGAGTTTTATGTGGAAATTTCTACTCACTTTTCAGCCTAAAATTAAACTAAACTAAATGGAAACTGGCTTGTATTTAATTATTATTTGCTTTAGCTTAGTTGTCATTTAGTTTACTTTAGGTTTGGGCCGAAAAATGAGCAAAAATTACCAGATGGAATGCGTGGCGCCCTCTGAAAACTCGGACGGAACTAATAGGAATGAATGTGACACGTTTCAGCAGGGAGTTTTTAACGTTACAAATTCTCCTCCCCCGACCCTATAAATTCTTGATAAAACGGATAGGCTGCTAAAACTACACGGTATGTAGTCCTAACAGGACAGAGGGACACATTTCTCAAGAAGAGAAGAACGGAGAATTGGCGTGAGTGATGAGGGGCGAATTACACGTCACAAAGGCGAACAGGAAAAGGATCGGTTACAATAATGGAATTAACAGAGCCTAAGGGTTAAAGACGTTTAACAACAATGGCGAAATGAAGGCATGAAAGCAACAATGCTAACTATACTGCAAGGGACAACATTCCACCATTTGGTCATTGTTGATACGCTCACTGTCACACAAGAGTGGCAAAACGTTACAGAAAAAAAGTGTAAAGAAGTGCTGAATGGTGGACGAGGAACAAAACGCCTCCAGAGTTTTTCAATTTATTGTCACGTATTTGAATAAATTTTTGTTTGTTTTTACTTTCCTCGAGTTTTCGTTGAGAATAGACTTGTATATTTCGCTTCTATTTGTATTATATGTTGCTTTTATCTGCCCTTTTCGTAAATATGTTGTGCATGTATATTTGTGCACGTGTATGTATTGCATGCATGTGTATCTTGATTAATTGAGCTATTTTTGGCACCAAATTTTTGATTTTGGCTTGCAGAAATGTCAGCTCAATTACTTTTCTAAAATAGAAGATGTCAGCCAGTAAGTTTAGAGATTTTTGAAGCCCAAGCAGCAGATGTCAAGTGGATATATAGTACCACCATCATGTCAGTTGTGTGCCGCATGAAGGAGGAAACCGGAGTACCCGGAGGAAGCCTTGTGCAACGGGTGGGAAACAACTGGAGAAAAACCCGCACACATACACTTCCTTTCACCAAGCTCGAACTCGAATCTGACGCCCCAGTGCTCGCGGCTACCGTGCTACCCGTGCTCGTTGCTACCCATGGTTGCGGATACCCGTGCACCCATGTATAGGGCAGTGACACGACGCAGTATTATTGTGTATAATTCTATGGTGGAGCCAGTAACTGGGTTAGCTGCAAGGAGCACTGGAGGGAGAAAAGAAGATCGTCTTATTGAAGCCAATGCTATTAGACTGGATTTCGTAAGCCTATAACGCGCGATTGTTTGTTGTTGGAGAAAACAACGTTCTTTTAAGCCTAAGAAATCCGCTCTCAAAGCACTGTCTTGACTAGAAGTGCCGTTTTTTCCGTTACATTTTAATCTAGTGCACCTTGTAGCTATTACCTCCAAATGGTGTCTCGTAGCCAAAATGACGTCACATGACGCTGCTCTATTAAATTATTTACTCTTCCACTGCCATCATTTTGGTCCAATTATTTGGTTAAATAACTAGAATTCTTTCCTCCAATTTCCCTCAAACCCAAACTAAGTCATCATGCCCTAAACTTTACATTCATTGGCTCATTGCCTATCTCATTTCTGACGATTAGCTGGTTAATCTTTGTCAATTTTTCAGTGAATTATTTTGCGAGTGGAGAAGATTCAAAAATAGGTTTTTCTTTGACAGGGCACAAACTCGCAATACAAGGCAAATAAGAAGAACAAAAATTATGATTTCCACCCACACCATATAATTCAGGGCATATTCGCCTAAAAAAATATCAAAAATACTATTATGCAACCGAGTTCACTACCCCTAAATTGTAAAAACAACAATCAAAAATTACTTACAAACAGATTATTGACAAATAAAAAGCGAGCTAATGCTCAACAATAGTCACACGGAATTACGCCATCTTGGAGAGCGACTTGCATCACTCCCAAAACTGCTAACTAGACCCAAAAAAATAACAGCTACTGACCGCTACACCGTATTGTTATTGATGATAGCAGCACTCAGGTTTTCTGCGGTGAGCAGACTGAAAAAAATAAGGCTTGCCTTGGAGTCGGGTACGATTAGTGGTAAAAAGGATTGTGCAATGAACGTAGTTACAAAATTTCCAGTGTTGGAAAAATGGACTGCATTATTCATTGCACTTCTAGTTAGCATTCTTGGGAATGTTCCAAGTCAATCTCCAAGATGGCGGAATTCCGTTTAGCTCGCTTTTTATTTGTGAATAATCTGTGAATAAGTCATTTTTATTGTGGTTTTAAATTTTAGGGGTAATGAATGCAGTTGCATGATTGTATTTTTTTTTTTTAGGAGAGTAAGCCGTGCATTAGTATGGTAAGGGTGAATATCAAAATTGTTGTCCTTTTTATGTGCCTGGCGAGTCTGGATCCTATCAGGGGTAACCTATTTTTGAATTTTGTCATTTAACCTGACACATATTATAGACCTGAACCAGTAAACATCGTTCAGGGATTATCCAGCTGTGTATCTTCACTTTAACTTTATCACTAGCACTACATGCATCCACAGTAAATCTCTCAAGTCTTGTCCCCACAACAGCAAACGAAGTAGGTATTTAAACATGCCTTTCCGTCCATGATATCACTTCGTTGGCCTTGCTAGCGCATACCCTTCTGTTTTTTTTATTTCTTGGTCTGTGAGATCCTAGGTTAGCATTCCCATGTTAATCAATTTCCTTATTCCCATATAGAGTCGCAACTAAGTTAGAAGGTAAGTGAAGAACTGCTTCACGAAACATCAACTAATGGCGTATAGAGCAATGACATTTGCCGCCATATTGGCACTAGTATGGGTTTTCGACGGTATAACTACAAGGTGCACTACATAAAAATGGAGGGAAAAACAACGGAAGAGCGGATTTCTTAGGCTTAAAATAACTTTGTTTTCTTCAACAACAAAAATCGTGCGTTTTAGGTCTAAGAAATCACTCTTCACAGCATCGGCTTCAGTATGACGCCCTTCTGTTTCTCTCTGAAGTGCCTCTTGTAGCTAACCCATTAAGGCTCCAACATAGAGTTATATACAATAATACTACGTCGTGTCACTGCTCTATAGGATCCATCATTTAACTTAGTAGTTATTCACCAAATGCATGTCCCGAAACTTAGTCACTGAACCATCGTCAGCAGGAGTAGAAAACTGCGGTATATCTGTTATGCTAATCCACAGTTGACGTCTGTGAGATCCTAGTTAGCATTCTAGTGCTAATCAACTTCGTTAGTCATCCTTCAAGACTAAGTCAATTCCCATATAGTGTCACAACTAAGTTAGAAGGTAAGCGAAGAACTTGTAAATGCTCCATAAAAAAACCAGAACGAATGGCATATAGAATCCATCGTTTGACTTAGCAGTTGTTCACCAGATGCATATCCTGAAACTTAGTCACTGAACCATCGTCAGAAAGAGTGGAGGATGGTATAGAGCAGTGCCATTTGCCGCCATATTAGCACCAGTATGGGTTTTGGAGGGCATAACTAACTGCAAGGTGCACTACATAAAAATGGAGGGAAAAACAACGGAAGAGCGGATTTCTTAGGCTTAAAATAACGTTGTTTTCTCCAACACCAAAAATCGCGCGTTTTAGGTCTAAGAAATCACTCTTCACAGCATCGGATTCAGTATGTGACGCCCTTCTGTTTCTCTCTGCAGTGCCCCTTGCAGCTAACCCTTAAGGCTCCACCATAGAGTTATACACAATAATACTACGTCGTGTCACTGCTCTATATCTGTTACGGTAATCCACATTTCACGTTGCAGCCGACGATACTTTATACAGAACTCCAGCGATGCAGTGCTGAACTTTCAAAGTTCGGAAGGATGTCGTAGGTAGGCGTCGAAGTGCCAGCCGAACACAGCCGTGCATAAAATAAATCCCTTAACTAAGCACACAAACCAGTAAGGGAGGGGATTAACTGGCTGGTGGGCTCGTGTTGTTTTGGTGGGAAGAAGGCATAAATTTTGAAATTTAGTATCCCGTCCGTTTAAACCCTTGCAAAACACGGCCGCAAAAGCCCCGAGCGCGAACACTGCGTTCGTTGTATGCGTACATAAATAAATCTCACATTTTTATTTATGCCCTCCACGCCAGTTTAGTGCTTTGTGCGCTTGCTTACAAGATGGCGGCCTTACGCTCTGCACGTGTGTGCATCTAGAGAGTGTATATATACAACGTGACAACGCCGCGATAGAAGCAAGGTGCACGCAAAAACTAAGCGCGTCCAAAACTCCATCTGAAAGATGTGTAGCCTGGGCGGTGCGGTAAGAGTTGTAGCTGAAGAAAAGGTGTTCAGGTTGGCAGGAGGGGTGGGTTGGAGATCCGGTGAAAAATTGTCCCTCCCTCCCTCCTCCCAACCACCCTTCCCCACACACCCACGCGACGCCGTGTGAGGGTCCGACGAAAAATGATAATCAACGACTGCGGCTAACCTTTCCATTACCCGAATGAAAGTCGCGGCGGGACGTTCTTTATGAGCGGGTTAGGCCTAGGCCAACGCAACCACCTCGATTGCGCGAAAGACTGAGAACCACCAGCATGGTCTGGCTTTACGTCGTAGGGGTCGTAGCCCTGCTCGCCCTTTATATAACAAAACTCGCACCGATTCTACCCCTGCGTTTTCCATTTGCACACATACATCCTCGGATCTACAACCTTCCACCTTCCCCCACCAGTCTCCCTTTCCACGCCGAATCCTCAGCGCGTGCGTTGTAGGAAGAAAACAGAACGTTCACGCTCACGGGGAAAACTAGAAACAGCCAGAAAGGAGTGCCAGACCGCTCATTTTCAATTTGAACCGACATTTTCTCTAAAACCCAGACGCACAATCTTCGTCGCGTGGTCGTTTAAAGGCGGCCTCTATACTCGTGCGTCCTTGTTTTCGACTCTTAAGACTGCAAAAACTAAGATCAGTGGTGCGGTTGAATGAACCACTGCTCTCTTCCGTCATCACTGATCTCATTTGCAACCACTGATCTTGTTTTTTCTTACTGAACGAACTGACATAGCGCTGCAATGCTGCAATTCAAATACAATTTAGATTAACTGCAAAACTCAGTAAAATTAAAATTATAGAAATAAAGTTATAGTTAACCCATTTCTAAAAAAAATCTTCAGACATTTTAGCATCGACTATTTTGCCATCTGTGCTGCAATGCGCAGCCTTTGTCAGAGCATACCGCTTCCGTCTTTGTTAGAGGTTCGTAACAAAGATGCATATCCGCTTACCGAGTTATTGATTTGGAAGAAACAATAGTCTAACAATGCTTTTGGCATTGTTGCAACAAGGCACGGGGAGGAGGGGCCTTAGGGCTTCGTCGGACAGATGACCGGAAGTGGTTAAAAGCTCGCTAAAACCCTTTGAACCCTTTGGGGAGGAATGGAATGACCCGCACTTTTCAAACCATTGAAATATCTACGAAACATTGCGAAATACCGTTGAAGCTGTTTTATTTGACAGTGATAACACGTGCTTTCGGATAATACGACAGCTATCTTACTACTACAGATGAATTTTCCCAACAGATGTTATGTTGGTCACGCTTAAGGTGCATGGCGATGCCGTTCTGCCGTTCACCGTTGTGTGCAGCGTCCCCATGCTCTTTGAGACGATCCAAAAGGCGGCGGTGCGTTTTTCCCACGTAGATTGCATGGGGACGCTGTACGCAATCGTGAACTGAAGAACGGGATAGCCATGCACCTTAAAGCAACATACCGCCTGCCTTATAACCTTCCGCCTGCCTCACAACACCCACGCGACGATCACATCCGCGTATTTACCACAGCTAAGGTCAACTGAGACGGTAGCTTCGTTCCTCGCAGCGAAAAACGTAGCTACTGTCTCAATTGGCATTGCGCCTAATAGTCCAGCCAGCGTGAACCCATTGATCGTGTCGTCAAAAACCGGAATGATTCTTGTATTTTAAAATCACAATTTATAATTTTGTAGAATAGTGTCATATAATTTTGCTTCGGCGATCTATTGGAATAAATGATTTAAATTTTTACTGCATTAGTCTTCTAGATTTTTGATCTCATAGTAATTACTAGCAAACGATTACAATTAATACTGTGCACACACAGATAAAATTTCTAAGGTCATTGTAGGTGCGCGTTGCATCATTTATGTTCGGGACGAACGTAAAGTTAGTAATATTCAACAGAAAATCTGGTAGACGCCACATTTTAAAACGGATATTTAGCAAGGGAAAGACTAACTGTAAGTAAATAGACCTTTGGGGCCGTACTTGATGTGGAGGATGGAGAATAATGGCGCTGGGAGGAATATCCCTTTAAGCGTGACCAACATGACATCTGTTAGGAAAATCTATCTCCTTGGCCTCATTCTTTATTAAAATTAAAAAATATGAAAGCTAAATACTAATCTATTACATCTTGATGGATGTATTGAAGAGAGTTCAATGGTAGTTAATGCAGATGTTAATAGCTTAGCTAATAAAATTATGACAATGGTTGGATATTTGGTTCCATTTGGGATTCTATTGCGATGGAAGTTGCAATAAAGCGCTCGCCCGACTTACACGCGAAATAACTCTTGCGGTTTTACAGTTATTTGCGGGTCATAAACGTTACGGATAAAAGCAGGAAAATATTGGTGATACTAACTACAGAAAGACTTACATGATGTTGCGCATAATTTTGGTGTTAAGAAACTAAATTGGCAGGATAAAAATGCAGACACAATTATAGAAAATTCACTCCTTGGTGTTTCAATGAGGAGGAATTAGAATGGAATAAATAATTATGCCAAAACTGGTTACCAAGCATGGCAAACAAGGCATAACACCATGACTACAATGCACGTCACGGCACAAACACGCTCAAAGGCTTATATTAAAATAGTCTGGACCAGGCAGAAACTTCTTGGGAGGTCCTATGTAAGGACATACGCCACAGGTGCAGAAACAGTCCACCACTTCATACCAGCGCCTAGCAGAGTCCAATGACCATAGTCTTTAATCAACTGTGCGTCTGCCGGCTCAAGATTTTTCGATCAGCGTCCTTAGGGTATCCAATGGATGTTGATCGAAAACCCATGGCCAGGTTTACCCACATAAGTCTGGGGTGTCACCATGGGATGGTGGCAGCGCAAATGCTGGGCACATGGCGTGCAGGAGTGTGTAGACAATCCGTTGCATTGTTGCATATTCTGGGTAATGGCTTCTTCCCCCCCCCCCCCAAAGAAAAAAACGATGATTGGAAGTTTCTCCCTTCTATCACTAGACTTCTTCTTCCTAATGCTTCTATTAACATTTTATAAGTAAGCCAGTAAGCCAGTTCTTATATAAGAACATTTGCTTCACATAACTCAAGTCAAAACAGCAAAGGAACACAAATAAACTGTGAGGTTTCGTATACCGCAGTGTTTCTGTATTGTTTAGTGCACGCAAAACCTTACTGCTGTATTCAATCATTAGACATTTATATAAAATTAAAACCTTAGCCCAACTTTCAAAATTATTGTAATAATATAATATAGGCTATAGAGTCGCCTATTTTTCGAAGGTAAATTTTTCAGATTCTTCAAGTCAAGACATCTCTTTTCTGTTCTTCCTGTTTATGATACATACACTAATTTTCAAGATTTCAGATTCGAGATATCAGGAGCGGTTTATTCATTTTTATTACGACACTTCCAGGTTTTCAAGGAGTCGCACGAACCCTGAATTATGTAATCTGTAGGTCTGTACTAAGCACACTACGGCTGTTTTTTTTTACGATTTTTGAGCGATGTCGTTTAGCCAAGTGGAATGCACCAATTTAATCCATCGCGGTCTAAAGCAAAAACTGTAAAATCATGCGAATGCAGCAGTAAGGTTTCATGTGAACTAAACAGTACAGGAATATTGCGGTATATGAAACCTTACAGGAAAGTTTATTTGTGTTCCTTTGCTGTTTGAAGTGAAGTGAAGTTTATTGTTTGCATGGTGAATACAAATTGTGTAATAGATATGGTAGCTAACAGGGACACACTAACATTAAATCTGAATAAATTTTAAAATACATGAAATATAAATACACGAGTGTATAAATACAGAACAACCATTTGAAACAAAAGTCCTGCTTGGGTGAAGCACTCGTGTGCAGGGCAGCTGGAAAAAAGGGCAGCTGGAAAACCTCGGAAATGAAGAACATTGTTTGATAATACAAGAATTATTTTTAATGAGAGCACCTATTTCAAGACTTTTGTAAGATCTTCCGCGTCGTCCGTACCAAGCAGCCATGATCGGTGATCTATGCCAAATCTGTGCACACCAACACTCTTTCTTATTTCATGTGGTAGTTGGTTATATATTTTTTGAGCAATGTATGTAAAATATTTCTGAATAGCCTCTGTATTAGTCTTGGGTACGATCACCTTACGATAATTCAAAGCAAGTGTAAAACGACAGCTAACAACTGGCTGAGATAATGATGCCTTATGGTAATATAGCAGTGACATTTGCCGCCATATTGGCACCAGTATGGGTTTTGGAGGGCATAACTACAAGGTGCACTACATAAAAATGGAGGGAAAACGTAGGAAGAGCGGATTTCTTAGGCTAAAAATAACGTTGTTTTCTCCAACAACAAAAATCGCACGTTTTAGGTCTAAGAAATCACTCTTCACAGCATCGGCTTCAGTATGACACCCTTCTGTTTCTCTCTGCAGTGCCCCTTGCAGGTAACCCATTAAGGCTCCAGCACCTTAATATACAATAATACTACGTCGTGTCACTGCTCTATAGCAAACAATTTTGTGAATATATACAGACCTCAGTGGGAGAGCATTTAATTCGCGGAGAGCGGCATTGAGGGAGACCTAATTTTCCAAACAAACAGAGTTTTAAGTAGCAGTTTTGACTTCGGATCAGTTAAACCTTACCCTTAACATCAAACGAGTTTTTTTTTGTTCTAATATGTACGTGTGTTTAGTTTACATAATTCAAGCGTCCGAGAAATTTATTGAAAAAAAAAACAAAAATAGAAAAAAATTTGTTATCTGTGAAAAATGGCAAAGGCGCTGGAGTTCGCTCGTTATTTTTGTGTTTACGAGTGTTCCTAAAAGTAAAAGGAGCATAAGAGCACTTCTAATGGTGAACAACCCCTTTTAAATCGTCGCAAACAAGCTGGCAGAAAGCTGTGCCAGCCACGGCGCTGCTGGTGTTTACAAACGAGAGGAGCTCAAAAAAACCTGCCGTGCAGAAAAGAGTTTGAGGAATAGTCTGACTCATGAGTGCACTTGAATTGGTTTACTTAAAGTAAAAGAGGAAAAAAAAAAGAAAAAAAAAAGGCTTCCTCTTTCATCGCGGGATGTTCACGTCATCGTCTTTACTTTTTCGTCCATCATTCTTTAATACTTTTTTTTCTTTTTGCATAAAAGCGGAGCTCGTTTTCAGCCAAACTTGTTTGTTTGTTTTGCTCGAAAACGGAATTTCGAAAAAGAAGGAATATAAAACTGGAAAAGAGATACGCAATATCATACTTTTATGGCCTTTTCTGTCGTTCCAGTTTTTCTGTGTGTTTTCATCTTTCCCGTTCTCTCCGCATATCGACTTATACATCTATATATGTAGAACGAATACCTCTCTCTTGTCTGTGCGAGTAATGGCCCTTTCCAGCCCGAGGGGAAGACAAGTCAACGGAATTCAAACTCCGTGCCATTGTCGTGTTAGAAAATGGTATGTTGTCCGAAAGGGAGACTAACTTCGTTTTAAAGTGCGACGAGACAGATCGGTTGCAAAATCAAATTTTACTGTCATTTACGTGAGACAAAGGAATGGGGGGTTGGGGTTGGGGAGGAAATACACAAGGAGAGTAAAGTGGAAAGTTATACATCGCAACTGCAAAAGATATAGTAAGTAAGTAAGTTTATTCATCCGAGACAAATTACAATATTAAGCACAAAACGTAAACACTACTCCCACAAGAGCTGACGCTCGCGTCTGTTCTGGGAGCAGCAGACAAAGAAAAACAATTGAAATGGCACTTTTGCAAACAGAATCAAAGGTTTGGTGCAAACAAATAATAAAACATCGAAATAAAAAAAAACACTTCGAGATAAATATACACACACACAACAAATTTATGAAAAGGGTGATGAAAGCAACATGTAATACACAAAGAAGTGAAATATCTACATAATAATTCTGGATCCCGGCTGAGCTGATAAAAGGAAAAGGAAAGTTAAAGGAAAACCGGAAGGACAACAATCACTTTAATAGCTTCTCATTGTTTTCGTGCACGTGTAATGTCTTTGCTACGGTGCCTCATAAAGATGCAAAGATGATGGTTCAGAGCTCACATTATTTAAACGGTGCATCCTGTGATTTTAGCCATTGGATGCGCAGATTCAGTGACTGAGACCAACAAAAATTACCGTTTGTCAGCCAGTGTGCGCAAAAAATGGATTGGATGAAATTTTAATCCGTGAAAGCATTTCTTAGCCAGTGTGTACGAGTGGGGAGTTGGAGTGGGAGTGGGGAGTGTGAGTGTGAGAAAACTCGAGGAAAGCAATAACAAACCAAATTTAGTCAAATACTTAACAATAAACTGCAGAACTAAAAAAAATAAAGACACAAAAATGCTTACAATGCTAAACATGCGTTCTAAACTATTTCTGTCCAGGTTAATCAACCACCTGAACAGATGTTTACGAAACGTGTGCACATTAGCAGCTTCTTTGATGTTAATAGGCAGGTTGTTGTGAAATTTGCTGCCAGGGTATAACTTAGAGTTGTGTAGTGGTTCTTTTGAAACTTTTGGTTACATTACATAAGAAAGTATTTCATTCCTAGTGTGATAATTCGTGACAAGGCGAGAGGAAAGGTGACCTCCCGTTTTTTCAAAAAAATTAACAAAGGTCTGAACACATAAAGGTGGCGAATGGGCAGGATATTGAGCTCTTGATAAATTGGGAAAGAGTAATTCCGTTGCTTTTTAAATCTCATCGCTCTAACGATTTTGATAACTGGATCTATAACATTCATGTAAGTAGCACCCCAATATATGCACTACGAGTTATATTCTTGGCGAACAAAAAAGAAAAAGACACAAAAGGGGGAAAAATCTCCGTAATAAGGTCGTAGAACTCAAGATTACGACTTTTAAGGTAAGGAGTGAAGTATTTGTTATTGTTCGTTCTTATTGTTGTTGTTTTCTTTTTTTAGGGGGGGGGGGGGGGGAACAAGAAGCCAAACTGAGTTACCTGCCCCACGATGATGAGGGGGACAATTTAGCTGAAGAAATCCAAGCGGAAAACGCAGAATCGTTAACAAGCTACGATCGACATGAGCACGATGTACTGCAAGGCCCTTCTTCTTCCGACAGTGCCAGGAGGCTAAGTAAGAGACTAACATCGCTTTAACAATCACTTCACGCATGCATTGCACGAAAAATATAACTGCTACCTTGC
Organism: Lithobius niger; assembly: GCA_023313725.1. NCBI lineage: Eukaryota > Metazoa > Arthropoda > Chilopoda > Lithobiomorpha > Lithobiidae > Lithobius > Lithobius niger. Next base: position 10,412 of record JAHWFP010039623.1, on the reverse strand, counting down.
AAAGTGGTGGGCAATAATAAGACCTCTGTAAATGAAAACAAAACACTAATGAGGCATTACCGGTAATTTTCTTTCTGCCTCTCCCAGACGAAAAAAAGACAAAGCCAGTGGGCTAAACGTTGGGACTAACTTTGTTTTACAAAAGCTTATTTATTTATTTATGTATTTTCTGTCACCATGAACATGAATATGGAAGAATATATTAGAATTTATCATTAGAAAGGAGGCTACATAGAAAGGGGGATGGATCGTCAGGATAAAGAGGAAGGGAGGGGGATGAATCAGAGCAACAGGATGCGCTGCTTGAGTCAGCGAAGCGAACGAAAATCAGCGTTTAAGACACTGACATCATGAGTGTCATCGAGGAGGAAACATTATTAGTCAGCGAAAAATTGTTTCATGCACCAATTTTTAAAACGGTGCAGCTTGTAATTTGAGTCACAGGATGCGCCGATTGAGTGAGCGAAAAACTAGTGCGCGTAAAACTTTGATTGACGAAACTTCATTTGGTGAAACATGGGACATACACATGAGCGATCAAACCGTACCAGTGTTGCAAACGGTAAATCCAACACCAGCTGTGCGTAGCATGGGCAGCATGGGCAGCTAAGCAAGTCATTTTCTTATAAATAATACACAGAATTTTCAGCTTACGGAGACATATCACTTCTGCGACATATGAGTAATCAATGGAGTTAAATACAGGAAGTCAATCCTTTCTCGTGTGTTTTATTTAAAAGAAAAGCTATAGATAACTTACGTTGGTAAAAGTGCTAAATCTGTCCACACCTTTACTTAAATTTTAAAAGATGCAACACAGCAAAGAAAAAAACAGAATTGAAAACAAATGCCAAAACATGTTATTTTTAGTGAAATTTGCAGTCTAAAACATATCTAAAATTATTATCTAACTTTGGCCACTTTAACAGAAATAGAAAGAGACGACGCGCGAGGCATCCACCCACCCAAACCCAAGCGGTAGATGTTAAGTGGAAGATACCACCATCAGAAGAGTTGCTTTTTGCCGCATGAGGGAGGAAACCGGAGTACCCGGAGGAAACCCTCACGCAACGGACGGGAAACAACTGGAGAAAAACCCGTACATATACACTTCCCGTCACCAGGATCGAACCCGGGTCTGTAGGAAGCCAGAGATGTACACTGGAACCAGGACGCCTATCGAATCTGACGCCCCAGTGCTCGCAGCTACCCGTGACCATTTTGAACTGCTGTTTTTTATGACAGTCTTTTATCCAGTGCCAGACTTACGTTTGATCTCTGTAGGTGCATTTTGTGAAACTGAGGACCCCCAACACTTTTCCGCAAAATATAAATTAATTTCCAAAGTCTATGATTCCGACAGTGTAAATTAATTATCTTTACCTTTTATTATTTACAGCGACTCGCGTCTATTTTATTTCTATTAATTCCCAACAAAGAAAATTTAGAAAGCTAAAGTATTCATTTCTCCCACAAAAAATATAAATGCCTCCACGATAGACTAGACGGATAACACCACAGGCCAGTGCTAAATACCTCACGTAAGCAAAAGACCCAAAGCCACAAACACCTGACACAAAGATTTCCAATATGTCAAAAGTCATTAACACAGACCAATGCTAATGCCTCGTGTATGTAGATGACGTGCAACCGAATTCTAAAGGTAATTTCTTAAGGATGGAGAAGTACAATGCTACATAAGAATGTTAATGCATATAAGTAGAAGGTCGAAAGTGAAAGAGTCCAAAGAAAATGCTTCCAGGATGTGGAAGGACAATGCTACATAACAATGTTAATGCATAAGTAGAAGGCTGAAAGTGAAAGAGTCCAAAGAAAACGCTTCCAGGATGTGGAAGGACAATCACTACGTTTCCATGGCCACAAGAAACCGCATTCTAGTGATGCGCTTTGAAATGCGCATCAAAAAACGCCACCTGTTTACAAGACGAAAGATCTCGATTAGGGCCAATCCGCTAAGGAATGCTATTCGGCCAGTGTGATCGGAAAACCCTTCCTTCCTGCCCTCCCTTTGGAGAACAGTGAGCAAGTCCCACGCTGCTGTACCACATGCATGTAGTAAACTAGGTCAGCTTAGACCCAAGTAACCAAATGTAATCAAAACTAAGTGGTCTTCCTACTCATGTACACTAGTTTTCAATTTATTTGCCTAAAATTTGAATAGCCCCAGCACAAATTACGTGGGCACCGTAACTGTGGCCGCCATCTTTACCAGGCGTTTTCCAACAGCTCAATGCGATTGCAAGTGTTTACATGCACAAAGACGATGCGATACGGATTCTGAAACCACCTCCGTGAAGCGCATTGGGAGAAAGCGCCACGAACGGAGAAACCGCCACGAACGGGTGTTTACAAAACCAACGGACGCGATGTGCATCCCTCTGAAGCGCTTCGAAGTGGTCATGTACACGTAGTGATTGTTACATAACGAGTACAAGACCAAAAGCTAAAAAGTCTGCAGGTAACACTTCCAAGATGTAGAAGGACACGACACAGAACAATGATAATGCCTTATTCATATAAATACGTAGAAAGCTGAAAGCTATAAATCCCAAAGGTAAAGCCTCCAGGAAGTAGTAAAACGATGCCAAAGAACAAAGCTAATGCCTTATACAAATATACGGTCGAAAGCCAAAAATTCCAAAGGCTATGCCTCCAGAATAAAAAAGCCCTACAGCCAAAGTCTAATACTTTAATGTGGTGTTACATTTCCTGAACGATCCAACACATTACAAGTTTTGCAGCATGGTTACCATTGCTTAGTAACAATAATAGTTTACCACACAAGAATCATGGGAAGGAGCCATTGATGAAACACTAACTCCGGACCTTAAAGACAAAAACCAGTATTCTCAACATCAAAAGGGCCACTAAGAAATGTATGTAGGGGGTTCTAATCAAGAATTCTGCGAAAGCCAGACACAGTATCCATGTTCAGTTTCAGCCGGTAGGGCACTCATTGACACTCCAAACTGGGACGATTCTAACCGAGAAGAAATTACGCCGGGAATCAAGACGCGCACTCTGCACACACAGTTCCAAGGATGACCGCTGGTGTGTTGCACAGATGCCCTACCAAAAAAGGGAAGGACCACGCACAATCCTGTAGGAAAGGACGAGGTTGAACTTAATCCTTCTATGTTGAAGTAATTCTCATCCTGTCATATTAAGGCGGTCCACGTACCTGATATCTTGCAGGCCCGATAATCCTTATGATTTTGTAGTGAGCTAAACTATAGACCTTGAATAAAGACTATGGTACCTATCACGTACATATCACGATAGGTAAATATCTCCGCCTTTTCTTTCCTCAATATACAGCCTAAAATTTCACGCTTTCCCAAAATTTATCCTTTTTTCCATGAAGTGGGTAATTCATGTCTCCATTACCCGATCATTATTAATTTACTACCTGAATTCCCTAGTTATTAATCCACTGCCTCTATCTTCTCTATGTAAAGGATAAACAAACACATAATCTGTCAAGTTGTGCACGCACCATTTTCAGTAATCAACCAAAAATGTCACTCTGCAAACAATGTGATGCTACTCGCTTGCCGCTTTCTCTAAATCGTTTCTCTAAACCTTTTAACTCAGCAGACAAGTTTGCTGAGCGGGTTATTATTATTCCATTGCAAAAGGCATGTCCAGTAAGTATTAATACATGCAGTCTGTTTAGGATGGTAGGGTGTTGCTGTTAATTAGCATGTTGACACGTGCGTTTATCCCTCAGTGACAAATGTATGCATTATCTGCTTCGGGCTTAGCATTAGCCGATATTTTCCCTTTACGCATCAGGCTTTCTCCCAGCGATCTTCCTCATCGAGCCGAGGCCAGCGAGGATTCAGCGAGTTTTAAGCACCGGCATTTGATAAATGACGCAGCCGATGTAAACTCACCACCCCCCGCCTGGCGAACGGATACCCACTTATCTTGTCACGAGACATAGTGGAAATTGTAGGGTTTTGAATATCGTTATAAGGGTGCTGGGTTGTTTTCGTTTTCCAGCCTCTGGCCCGAGACCTGGAAGATTATAAAACCGATATTGTTGATGGGTAAGGCGTAATCTACCCTAGCTGATAGTTATCGTGTTAGTGGACCATACTGTTAATTAGGGAGGTTCAACGTCTCTGTGTAGATTATCGGTAAATAAACATTAATGCCTTGACTCTTTCTTCCGAAAAACATGTCAGTACTTTGAAAGATGATCATTTTCACAACCATCCAGAGGCTACATTCATGCAAGTCCACGTTTCTCCCAGAGAATGGGCATGGGACTGCGCTTAATTTCATATCAACATCCAGATCAAAAGACAACGCATCAGAACATTGTAGACTAAAGATACTTTAATTTTAATTTCATTTGCCCACATTTGAGACTGATCATACAGTGACATGAGCTTTTAAATGTTCATGGCATGCAACCTATGACACATTGTCCGTTGTGCTGGCCATTGTTTCTGTACTTGAGTATATTTGTATTCCTTAAGTCTGAATGTAATAAAGTGCCTATGTAGAATTGAAGGATGTTGGCCCTAACCAGTTCTTCAGTTACTTTTTTTAACTCAATGTAACTGCTGCATGATATGGAGTAAGTCCTGTAAGCTTGCTCCTTCCCATAGAGACTTACTTAAGATCTGTGGTAAGATCACAGATCAGGTTATTTAGAACATTGCGCCAACCAATGACTAATGGAATAATCTTATGATTTAGAAGGCTTTGTGTGCAGGGTGATGCAAAGTCCATGAAACTGAATCGTACTTATGCTTAGCATGAGGTTCTCTAGGGTGATGTAGAGAACGAATTTCTTAATGAAATGTGGCTTTTATTCATGGTTGCTTTTGTATCGGTGGGTATTCTCCTTACTGATTGATTATCCATGAGTTTCCCTTGGTTTATCAGTCCAAATATCAATGTTCTCTTCGTCATCATCATTAATACCTGTGCGGTTGACCGTGACAACTTTAAAACTCTTCAGTGCCACTAAAATCATTAATCGGTTTACGAACTGTCCCGTGTATTAACGATCCTTGACATTGACTCCTAATATTGACGTCTTATTGTTGTCCCAACACAAGCTGGACTGTTAAAGGGCCTCTCTTTTTATTGGTCGATGCACAACTTTTAGAATTAATAAACTAATTGATCTAACAGCTACTAACTGCAAACTAAGTCCCTGTGAACATTTCCACCAATGGAAAGAGATGTTTCATTGGATTACTTGGTACTACAGCCGGAACATCACAAGCAAGAAAAAAGAAAGAAAAAAAAACTAAAGCTACATGGGAGTAAAAGTTAAACGACACACAAATAAGAAGACTTCGGAGAATTCAAGCCTGAAGAATGGGATGGCCCCCAAAAAAACTATTCGTGGAATTAAGAAATGCGACAATGATAGATGTAATTGTAAAATCAATAGAGACGGGTTAGAGCATTCGAAAGGAACAATTGGAATGTTCTTCTTTTTTCCTGTTTCCCCGTTTTGTTCTTCGTAGTCCATTAGTTTTGCTCCGCATCCCGGGTTAAAAAGCTCTGTTTCTTTCACTCGAAAGAACTCTAGATTTCAAAGTGCTTTCTTTACAGTGAAGAAGAAAAAATCAGAAGTAAAAAAAAATAAGACAAAAAAATCGGAAGAGAAACTTATCCGAGTGGAAGCATCAGTTCGAGAACCAAAGTACCACGAGGATATAAAGACGCAAAAACCGAGAGCTTAACACAAAAAAATGAATCCAAAGTTTCATCCTCTTGTTTAAACTTGTTGTTTAAAAGGTAAATGGGGCAATTTAAACCTGTTTGTTACAATGTCTTAAAATTTCTAAATATTTGAAGAACAAATGAAAACCTCTACATCGGCATATGTGATCAAAGATGGTGTCAAAACACTTAATATTTCTGTGATATTTAGTATGCTATCTAGTGTGCTATTTACTATCTATCTATATAATATATAATTACAAACAAAAACGTCAAGTGTGCCGTAAAAAAAGGGGTTATATGATTGAAGTTACATTTTACTTGTTAAAATGTACACGGATAAAAATTGGTGATTTTTAATTGAAATATTCAAATGTACAATTCAGAAAATTGTATCTGTTTAAGTGCTGTTGTGCTTTACGTAACGTATATGATTGGTAAAGCACAACAGCACTTAAACAGATACAATTTTCCGAATTGTACATTTGATTATTTCAATTAAAAATCACCAATTTTTATCCGTGTACATTTTAACAAGTAAAATGAAACTGCAATCATATAACCCCTTTTTTTACGGCTCACTTGACGTTTTTGTTTGTAATCTGTGTACCTTTTTTACGGCTATGGTTCTCGCTACAAAGGCTTATGCATGGATTGTTGCATGGATCTGGAGTTTGCTGAGTGGCATTGTTCCCTAAATACAATGGTTAAAACAATGTAAAACAATCAAAATGATCGTTTAGGGTCCCGTAACTCCGGAATGGATCGACCAATCGAAAAAGTGGTCGATGTAAGGTTGAAGCCCAGGAAAATTTCTGGCTCAGATCATGTTTCAGATTTTAGGTAGGTGCAGTAGTTTTTTCTGAAACCGTGTCAGCCAAGAACAAGAACAGGAACCAGAACAAGAACCAGAACAAGAACAACAAGAAGTGAACAGTTTTCAAATTTACGTGTGGCTCCCTACGTTTACTCTTGCACGGAATTGCATAAAAGTTGGTGTAAAGTTTGGAAAAGTTGCTATCTACTATCTGGCCAAGTTTGATCGAAATATATTGAATAGAAACGGAGAAATTAATAGTTTTAGTTTTTCTGGAGAGAGGACTTCAATCATATTATATTTATATATATATATATATACATACATATATATTATATATATATACACACGGCTATCGCCGTGTATGATACGCTTAGGTTGGGCAAGCAAATTCATCATTATGCACTATAATGAAAGAGGGCGAGCGACCGACAAGGACAAACAAACGGGTGTGGCCTGTAAAAATCAGAAACAATCGAAATATTGCTTTAATAATGCTATCTCTTACAGCAGACTTGAAGAGTTTCAAAGTTGGTTCAGTAACAATCACTGCATGCACGACCGTTGTTGGGTTTATTGCGCTTGGTATCAGAACGGAAAAACGAGCAATTGAGCGTGCTCCATTGAAAAAAGACATTTACTTCCATAACAAAACAAATCAGCAAGGGTTGAAATGGAGGGGGAGCAGGGATGGGGATGGGAAGGGGGGGGGGGGGCATGGGGGAAAATCAGACCATACAACTGGGTAGGCCGCAGGGGAGTCCGTAGTAGGAAGCAGGGGGCAGTCGCAACCCTTTTCATTCCATACTGCCCACTACAGTATTTCGCTCAGGTATGCGGGAACCGGCTAGACCGGCGTATGTTACGCCGAGGGTACAGCTAGTGCTATGAAAAAAACACTAAGCCGGTAGCACAGGCAACAAATCAACACACTCATATTTCGGTATCAACGAGAAAAGAACATTTTTATTTCTGAAGAAGGTATCCTTCTTATCTCGTTGATACCGAAATATAGATGTGTTGATTTGTTGCTTATGCTACTGGCTTAGTGTTTTATTTATTTATTATGCTATTTAGTTTGCTGTTTAGTAGCCTGTTTAATATCTCTATGGTAAGAGTGCTAAATTTTTTCGTGGGATTCTAAACAACTTAAAAAAAAATTATTCATTCTATCATTGTCAATATATGGAATATTATGCAAGACACTTTAAAATATGAGTGAGGTTGTGCCTGACAGTAAATGCAAACACTGACATGCCATGAACTGGTTTCAGTCCGACTGGACTCAAACCATATGCAATATGGTGTGAATTTAATTTTCGTCTGATGAAGATGCTGCAATACTGAATATATAGCATCCTTCAACTATACGGAATAAATAGCACCGAAATATTACGCGGTTTGACAGCTGTGTGTCATTTCTAAAAGTACATTTTGCACAATATTAATACATATTGTTCCCTACACCTGCTAGGGAGTACAGCAGTAGATGCAGCCACTCTGCTAGACGGCACCACGTATAATTATAGGATATATATTTAGTGATTATTTAGGCCTACTATGCTTGTGTGATTAGCCCCCTATTTGAGTAATGAGGCCTATACATTCACATTAGCAAAACAATAGTATGCCGCCATCCTACTATAGACGACACCACATGTAATTAGGCCTACATTATGTGATTCGGCCTACATTTGGCGATTGGGCCTATATTTGTGTGATTGGCCTTGCGTTGGAGTAACTAGGCCTACAATTCGCATTGTCAAAAGCTGTAGCATACTGCCAATCTGCTAGATTGACAGAATAAAAGCACTAAAAGTAGTTAACGTTTTAAAAAGCCAGCAAGTGCACGTGTATACAATAAAATGCGACGTTTCGGGATTTACCATCCCGTTGTCAAGCAAAAAATATATTTTATAGCATAAGCTACAAGTCAACAAGATACACTTAAATGGTTTCCCATTTTAAAGAATAGCAAGCCAGATGGCACCGTTATCCAATATGGTAGAGATGATCCAAATCAGAAAGACTGATACTTATTAATTCATTGTGAAGAAGGTCCTACACACACAAAAAAAAAAAAACATTACATGCTCATACTTCTTACTTGGTAACTCCTCCCCCTAGAAAAAGAAAAAAAGCTTTCGATCTAAAGAAGGCTACTGTCATGAACAAACTTAAAACAATGGGATTAGCCCTAACGGAAAACGCTCTAACGGCTCTGCAGTAACCGGGATTACGGTTAACGGATTCGTGGGAGGGGATTGAAAGGGATTGGGGTGGGAGAGGATTGAGAGGGACGGGGTTGGGTGGGATGTTGGGAAGAGAGGTTCTGATTTAGTTGGCGGACAAGGCGAACCGGCCACGGTAGTCTGACCTCACGGCTTTTCCCGCCAAATATGGTTCAATCAGTTCCGAAGCCGACCATGAATAATTCGAGTCAAGCGTTTCTCTGTCGGAATCAATACATCATCATCCAAGCAACGGCCGAGACCACCAGACTTCAGATGAAGGGAGGGGCCAGCCGCTGATGACGTCAGTGTGACGACATAAGACACATCATTCGCTGGTTCCTGCGGGAATAGTAGCCGACTTCTGTGTAATCTGCACAGCACCCGTGTGCGGGCACCAGCACAGCTCCCATTTTTAGCCATGTTCATCGGGAATAGATAAATTAAAAGAATCTTATAGTGCCCGCGGCCTATCTTAAGTTCGCCCCAGAACAAATACAGATAATAGATTGCATATTTTTGGTAGCAGAGTGCCTTGTTGATATCCAAGATGGTTACAAACACAATGGCGGCCGTTGATTAAAGCCGCTCCCTCCAGGAAGACGTAGCCGATCATAAAATACCTGCAGGACTCAAGATGCGCTGCGCACACAATAAATATTATAGTTTAATCGTTTTTGTAAAGTCTTGGTTGCCTTGGATAGATTTAACGCGTCCCAACGAAGCAGTTACTGAATGAATGAAGTTTTAGTCCTTCCTTCCATACATAGTTGTTCTAATGATCCGGATCCTACCATGACAACAAACATTTATATGGTTGCTATGAGCGATTCTGAAGAGCATATACCATACGAAGGAATCATTGGGAACAGCTTACAAAGCTTGGGAATTACGAGCTTAGAAAGGATTTGGAATGGCGTTAGCTGTTGCTGTGGAGCTTCTACCAGGGTTAGCAGTCTGTCAATCTGGTAACCCCATGCTAGGATTACCAGATTTACAGATTTAAAGTCTGTACAGAGGTGGACCATCAGATTCTCTGGAAACAATTAGAGGAAGTAAGTCATGGGGATCTCAAAGTTTACAAAAATATGGTTAAATCTGGGATGGAGCGTGGAGTTTATACCTGGAATATCAGATTGAGAAACTTAAGGCGACTCGGAGGTTGGCCGGCCATCTGCTTCGTTAGACACAATTACAGCATACGCACTGGGAACTCAAAGTTTACAAAAATGGGGTTACATCCGGGTTGGATTTTGCTGCTGTTGTGTGGGATCTGTAACAGGAATACCAGATTGACAGACTTTAGGCCGTACGGACGTGGGCCTTAAATCTGGAGAGGTGGGCCACAGCAGCTGCATATTCCATCACAGATTTAACCATGCGTTTGTGAGCTTTGAGTCCCCCATGTCGTACATGCTGTAGTCAATTCCAACGAATCAGTGGTGGGCCATCTGATTCCTCGAAATGGATTACAGCATGCCATGGGCAACTCAAAGCTTACAAAAATATGGTTAAATCTGGAGTTGAGTAAGCTGCTGGTTTGTGGGATCCATACCAGGAAGTATCAGATTGACAGAATTAACTACCAGATTGACAGAGTTGGGACATCTGGTTCGTTGGAAATGATTACAGCATGTGCGCAATGGAGAACT
>JAHWFP010039619.1:27762-45127 GCA_023313725.1 Lithobius niger | reverse complement strand
AGGCATGTTTTCCTTATAACTAGTTGTAACTTGTCGGTGCGGAGTGCTGTTTCCTTAATTTGGTTGCAGCACTGATCTTGCCTACCGGAAATCATCTGCAGACAGTCTCAGTAGCCATACGAAAAGTGCCATTATTATTATTTGGGAGGGGGGGGGGGTCACATATATTTCAACCTAGAGTGGGGGAGTCTAGACTTTTCAGGGTCTCTGGGGGGGGGGGCTCTCCCACCAAAATAATGACCAGTCCCTAATACGATGCACACCCCCCACTCCCGGACTTAAGGTTGATCAAAGAAATGCAGATAGGTGATGTTGTGTAGTAAATGCTCCTAGCTAACAACGTGAGCCCCCTCCCAGTACGTGTGTGTCCAATAAAGAGTAGTGGGTTGAAGTAATAGTGAGCTTGTGGCAAGCGGTCACACGTCCCTTTATAGCTTTAATAGCAAAGGTGGTGCCACCTGGTAAGTGGACCACACAACTGTACATAAGAGTGGCAAGGGTGGCCCTTGCGGCCAACAACTATAACTAATGTCTTGCATCCATTACAGAGGCAAGACCCTGAACAGTCCAGATGAAAGCAATTTAAATGCAACAGTAATGTTTAACGTGGAATAAACACTACTGTTGCATTGTGGTATCAAAATCCGTACGGGAATTGGCCCTACCAAGGAGTGTGCAGCCGTTCAGCTAAATAGTCAGTCTTAACAGGATTCTTAATTCACGGAACCTTGAAAAGCCAGCAAATTCAGGCATTTCTTAAGGCCCTTTTCCAAACAGTGAAAGGCATGGAATTCTGACGAATTTTCAATGTAAGGCTGGAAAATAAGTAGTTTTCAAGTTTTTGAACTGCAATTCAAATTGTTTTTAATCAGAATTTTTTCTGTATTAAACGTGTCTGGGGTTTAAAGCTAATTTTCCCTTTCATATTTGACAACTTTTTTTACAATAAAATGTTGAATTTAATGCCACAAAAAAAAAGGTTACTTGGTATGAAAACTGGCATAGAAAATAGATTTTTGGGGTCTGGAAAAAGCATGGAATTTGGTTTAGTTGAGGTTGTGGGAACTCGTGGGTTTAAGTGGATAAACATACGTCACTGTCATCATTGGAATTACCATACGTACGTTTAGAACTTAAAAAAATTAAAACTAACCTTTGTGAATTTTAAAATAGGGTTCTAACGCCTAATTTTCTCTGACGAAAGTGATAATTTTCGATTCAATATTACGACTTGCTACATTTCTTTCAAATTCAACACAGTGTCGCATAGTGTCACAACACGACTTCAAGGTAGAGGGGGGGGGGGTGGAGACTTACCAAACATCAACAGGGAGTGAGTTGAAGCCATATGGATCGGGAAGATATTTTGAATCTTCAATCAGTTAATCATAGTGTAGGTCTACTGAGAAACTGATAACTGTAAAACTAAAACTGGAAATGCCCACTTGGATGCCACACTGTCCCCTTTTCCAACATTCCATAAATATTTTGAACGTTGGTGTGTAGTTGTATTGAAATTTAATGTTTAAATGAAAGTATTTTCCCATTTTACTTGCCTCTTTTTATCAAACAACCAGGAAGTTAATATACAGGGGCAGGGATGCAGAATATGCCAGAACGCGGTTCGCGGAAATTTTTGAGAACTGTGGAAATTCACTAAAAAATGGCTTGCTGCAAGGTGAAAGGCTACGGAAATTTTAAAAATCTGTAGGAAAGTTTTGTGGGAAATTTTCTCCAGTAAGAATTTTATGCACCCCTGTACAGGGGTGTGAAACCGTTAAAATGTTTGACACGTTAGTGGTGACCATTACACCCTTGATTTTGGGGAGAGGCATGGCTACCAACTCCAAATCAATAGCTTTAGCTTTTCCAGAAAAAAAAAATTTCGCAGTCCAGGCGTAATACCTTGCTGGAATTACATAAAAAAGGTAATGGAACATACTTTAAAAAGAATTCTTGTACGAATCCTGTATTATTACTGCAAATGGCCTCAGATAAAATATCGGTGGGGGGGGTTTGCCGACTTGTTTTCTAGAAATTTCACCAGGTGGTGCTACTTAAAATTGGTGGATTGTTCGTTTGGTAGAGAAACCATAGTAAATGTTGGCAGCGTTTGGTTAGGCGGGAGCGTTGAAGCAAGCAATGGCTGCTTTTGTTTCTTTCATTTCTTCTTGATTTGAAGGTGTTTTTTTCTCCCTTCGTTACCGAAGCAAGAAGAGACCAATTTGCATGTAGCTTGGGGCCATGTTTTGTTTTGAGCCTTTGCACTTTCGTCCTTCCCCCAGGCTGTGGGAAGGCCGTGCACCAACAAAGCCGCCATTTTGTTTAGTCCTTTTAGGCCTTTTGGTCTTTGGCAATCCAATTTGCTGATGAAATGGTATCTCTCCAGGTGGCGTTCAACACCTTCTGTCAGATGCAAGCGAATCGATTATTGTGCCGTTTGTTAAAGCGTAGTTAAAAAAAAAAAATCTACAGGAGCGCAGAGCTGTCAGTAGGCGTAAATAGGCTTTGCCCCAGGCGCGACCCCAGGGTCCCGGGGGGGGGGGGGGGGCGGGGGCGTGTTCGTTTGGCCCCGACATGTAGCCTTGTCAAGGACTCTGCCTGGTAAAATGTGGCGCATGCGAATGATGCGTGGGTTAATTTCTAAAATTGATTTATGTTCGTAATTGTTTTTGCGAACGGTCTAAAATTGTTGGGCTTTCTGTAGGATTGCGCATTTTGTATCTAGCCAACCTGTGCTGTAGTCGAGATTATTTTAATTTGTGCTTTGTCATTGAAAGAGAAATGACACTGCAGTACAACGATAACCAAAGAAACACCCGTCGTAGCATCCGGGATTGCAGTAACACGGAAATTTTTGTTCCCTTCGAAATTCCACACATTGGTATTCACTGCTATTTTGGACGCTACGTCGGGAGTAAGTTGTTACTCGTTGTTACTGGTGAAAATGGCGTACATTGATCTACCAAAAATTAGGCTACCATGTATTACTAAGAATACCTAAGATTACTCCGGGTTACCAGTTAATATTAACTAGGATTACCAAGCATTACTTGCAGCAAACACCGTTGACATCAAGCAGTTGAAACCGCGACAAGGAATACCTTGCTTTACTGGATTACTAAAAGGATTACTTAGGGTTACTCGAGATTATCTTCGGATCACTGGATTACTACCAGGAATACTTTGGAATACTCGAGATATTGCCTCCGGATTACCGGATTACTGCAAGGATTACTTCGGATTACACCAGGATTTCTAGAATGAATACTTTGAAATACTCGAGATTATCTCCGTATTACTGGATTGCTGCAAGGAATACTTCGGATTACACAGGGATTACTAAAAGGAATACTTAGGATTACTCGAGATTATCTGCAGATAACTGGATTACTGCAAAGTATGCTTCGGATTGCACTGGGATTACCACTGATTATCTTAATCTCCTTCAAGGATTAAAATGGAATATCACCAGATTACTAAGATAACCTGAGGATTATTAAAGAATACTGCAGCGTACCAACACTTTTTCAGCGGATTACCAAAGTTGCTACGTCTTCAGACGGGTGTTTGTTTATTGTGTTGAATGCTTTTGAGCTCAGCTTGTGACTATTAAGTGGCCAAGTCCTATCCAGGTCAGGGTATCGGGAGAGGCTACCAGTCGAAGTGTTTAAAAAGTAATCAGCTTTGAACACGAGCCTTGAAAACGAAATAATTAATTTAAAAAAAGTTTCTGCAATGAATGAATTCGTTGTCGAATAAAAATGTGAAAAAAATTGCCATGTGCACCTCCGTGTGTGTGAACCATATTTGCCGATAGTTAGTAGATGGAGCCCATGTGTCACGCACACTGACTGGGAGTTGGACGCGTTCTTGGTCGCACAAATGGTGAGTTGTATCTCCCATGTTTAACATCGCCGGAGTACACAGAGTACACAAACTTGGACAGCTGCACGATTGGGGGGGGGGGGAGGAAGTCCCGAGGTGCATTGCGAGCTTTGTGAGGTGTCCCCCGGACCCTCAAGCAATGCGAGCAGGCTCAGACCAGTGGTTAGCGTCCTCGTCTCCAAACAAAGTGGACGCCAGTTGGTTTGAATACCGCGGCTGACCTAAAGGACCGCTCAACATTCATGTTCGGAGGGGACCAGGCCCATACGAAAATGTGACCACCTAATTTTCGATGCCCCTCAACCTTCAAAACCCAGAGATTCTCTGAGAAAGTAATGCCCCCACCAGGTGAAAAAAAAAATGGGCCCCCCCCCCTCCCCCTCCCATCGACCAATAAAAAATTACGCTCTTCTTATGCTATTAAGACTGTCTGCAGATGATTTCTTGTAGCCAAATTAAATAAGTTGCACACCACACCTACAAGTTACCACTAGTTGTAAGGAAAACATGCGTTATTTTTAACGAGAGGACAAGTTTGGGTTAAAAATCTCTATGAATGCTTGTATGCCCACATCCCTAACGTAGCCGGCACCTGAAGCTCCCCGAGAGGTACAATATGCGTGACCCCTTCCCAATTTTCACCCCCACCCCCAGAAATAAATAATGCTGCAGAGGGAACTGAGATTTTATTAGGACAAAATTTAATGGTAATAACTGTTTTAATTTGCTTGTTTAACCGCCGTAATATTAAATTGCAAAGTCTTGTGGTGAGCGGATTAGGGCAGCAAGATATTTGATGTCTTACCAAGACATGTGATTTTACCGTAACGTGATAAACCCATCTTTGTCCTCCATCCCGACCCCACCCGAATGATGTTGCCCTTTGAACACGTTCCTAGTGGCGCCGCCAGAAATCTGTGGAATTCATTACGGGTTTCAGATTTGAAGGTTTACAATTTTTGTTTTGTTATTTTTTGGAACGAGGAAATCCGTTTGAAGTAAAGATAATTCGTTTGGTGTACGTGTGAGGTAACCATATTTATTTATTTATTTTTTCCAACCACGTTTAAGTTTGATTGTACCAAGTGGAAAGACGAGAGTACGTTGTCTGACTTTGAAAGACTCTGATTGGCTGTTGGGCCAGCTGGTGTTTCGTCTTTTTCTTTTCTATTGGTTGGCGGTGAGGCGTTTGAACTCCAGAGCAAAAAACGGGAGAAAGGGTTATGGAGATGGGTGCGCCCCAGGCAAATAACAATTTCCGTAGATTGTTGACGGTTGAAGATGTAGTGGACTTAGCAATAGCTTTACTGACTCGTTGCAGAAATTAGAAAACATGCAGTGGTGATGTTAGTACGCCCCTGCTGGTCGCGCCCTCCTCCTACATTTTCAGTGTATAGCCTAGGAGCTCTGCACCAAAAAAAAAAGGCACCCACTCAGTGACAAGTTAAATAAAAAGATGAAATGAAAGTTGTCATTAATCAGTAAAATTATGGCGAGTAATTTCCATGGCCACACTCATAGGTGTGGCGTTTGTAAAAATTAATATTTTCAAGTGATAAAGTGAAAAAAAAAAAGGAAAACAGCTGTAAATGTCTAGCTACGAACTGCAACAGTTAAAAATATAGCCTAGTTTTCATTCAGAAAAATTCAAGTTCATAAATAATTTTTTTTAAACCAATACCAGTAAAAAAAAAAAACACAATTTTTTAACGTTTTATTTTTAAAAAGACAAAAAAAAACAAGGACCCACTTTATGAAACTGAAGATTTATGGAAATTGGATGCAGAAAACTGATCCCTATTTTCTGTTTTTTTTTAATAAAAGACTTTGGACTAAACTTGGCCACCCTGTAATGAGCATTTCTTTTGACGAATTAGCCATATCCGTGCCTTCCAGATTTTTAAAGCTGTGGTTAAGTGGAATATATTGCAACTTTTAATTTCCCTGACTTAAACTGGTTAATCTCGATAAATTACATTATTAAAAATTTATGCCATCATTACTACTTAAAGCCCATTATTGATAGCTAGCGCTTTTTCAATAAACAGCAAAATTTTTAATAACGGTTTTTTTTCTATGGATTGATGCCTGGTGAGACGATCTATGGATGGAAGCCTGGTTGCCATCTATGGACGGAAGCCACCTTGTCATCTGTGGATGGAAATCTGGTTGCCAACTATGGATGGCAGCCTGGTTGCCAATTGATGGAAGTCTTGTTGCCAACTATGTACAGAAGTCTTGTCGCCAACTATGGACGGAAGCCTTGTTGCCAACTATGGACAGAAGCCTGATGCCAACTATGGACGGAAGCCTGGTTGCCGACTATGGACAGAAGCCTGATGCCAACTATGGACGGAAGCCTGGTTGCCGACTATGGACAGAAGCCTGATTGCCAACTATAGGCGGAAGCCTGGTTGCCAACTATAGACAGAAGCCTGATGCCAACTATGGACGGAAGCCTGGTTGCCGACTATGGACAGAAGCCAGATTGCATATTATGGACAGAAGCCAGATTGCATATTATGGACAGAAGCCTGATTGCATATTATGGACGGAAGCCTGGTTGCCAACTATGGACAGAAGCCTGATTGCCAACTATAGACGGAAGCCTGGTTGCCAACTATGGACAGAAGCCTGATTGCCAACTATGGACGGAAGCCTGGTTGCCAACTATGGGCGGAAGCCTGATTGCCAACTATAGACGGAAGCCTGGTTGCAAACTATGGACAGAAGCCTGATTGCCAACTATAGACGGAAGCCTGGTTGCCAACTATGGACAGAAGCCTGATTGCCAACTATGGACAGAAGCCTGATGCCAACTATGGACGGAAGCCTGGTTGCCGACTATGGACAGAAGCCTGATTGCATATTATGGACGGAAGCCTGGTTGCCAACTATGGACAGAAGCCTGATTGCCAACTATAGACGGAAGCCTGGTTGCCAACTATGGACAGAAGCCTGATTGCCAACTATGGACGGAAGCCTGATTGCCAACTATGGGCGGAAGCCTGATTGCCAACTAGGGACAGAAGCCTGGTTGCCAACTAGGGACGGAAGCCTGGTTGCCAACTATGGATGGAAGCCTAGTTGACAACTATGGAAGAAAGCGTGGTTGTTAGGTATGGATGGAAGCGTGGTTTGTCACCTATGATCGGACGCCTGGTCATCCTACTACTGAAACGTCATGGTATACCCCAGTGTTTACTTACTACATATTTGCTACCTATAGTTGGAAAAGGGCCAAGCCAAGAAGTTATTTGCAGCCCTTCTTCCCTCCATAAATTAACTACTACAATTTTGGTACTAAATTGCCTTAAAAAAACGTTTTCAAGTGAAAATGTGAATAGTGAAAAAGTAAACATTTTCCAATGAAAATGTTAAAAAAATACAATGGAACAAGCTGTTAATTTATGGACTGGAACAATTACTGGAACAATTAATAATGCAGCCTACTTTTCGTTTAAAACAAAAATAATGCTAAGTGCTTTGATACCAGCAAATAGTCTGGAAACCAAAGAAATATGTAAGATTAATCATTTTTTTTTAAAGTACTGTTTTTTAAACACTAGTTTAGGCCCGTGAAAGCTCTAACTAGAGGACCAGGTTCCCCCCTCCTCCCTTGCAGTCACAGTCTGTGCTTTAGGATTCGGTGGTATTGGTGATGCACGGTTATTTCTGACTAATTAATCCTTGTTTGGCTCCCTTACCCTAATTACAGAAGATGTCGCTTGCGAATTATTTCAGTGTCAGCATTGCTGCTGATAATGATTATGATGGTACCTCGCTTGCTTATGGTAGATGAGCTGGTAACCCGTAAAGGTAACTCTTATCTTTGGCGCAGATATGGCACTGACCTGAAATACTTAATAAGAATTTTTTTAACGTTGGGTAAAATTATCCCTGTACTTAAATTATCATGCGAAGCGAAAAAAATGATGTCGTAAATTATAGCACAGGTCTGGGAAGAAAGGCACAACTAGGTGTATCAACGAGAGTGGTTTCGGGGAGCTGAGATTAGTTTATTTTTGAAGTTCCGTTCGTGTTGTCTTCTTTTTTTGCTCATCAGGCAAATTGGTAGCAGTTGTTAAATGGTATTATTACAAGTTGCTGACCCCATGAATTGTATACAAGTGAGTGAACACCGGGAGCTTTGGGCCGAGGAAAAACGTTTTTCCGTGCTTTTGCTCAACATGAACGAAAATGTGGCATGCCTGCCTGCAATGGAAAGTGATCAACTTGGCCTTCGTGTTTGTGTGTTTGTGTGACGAGAAAAGATCGTGGAAAGAAAACAAGAACTGTTTCAAAGTTGTTTGTAAATTTTTGATACGGTTTTGTGTAGAATCATTAGGTGTTTGTGACGATCTATTTGAATAGAGGCTGTCGCCGAATTATTAAATTAGATGTTACAGCTACACTATCATGACTAATGTCTTTGATAAAATATACCTGAAAACACCCGAACGTCTTTAGTGTTGAAGACCAATATTTATGGATGGCGCCAGAGATTTATCCAAGAAGGCGCGCTTGGCTCTCTTTAGATTTTGTAATTTAATCGTGCTAGGGGTTCATTAGCACTTTCAACTCTTGGTGCACGCCTAGAGGTTTTTTTTTTATATAGTTTTCGATTTGATCTCTCATCCTCTGGAATTATAAATCAAGCTTTTAACAACTCTAATGCGCTTTTGCTCATATCATTCGGGCTCGCAGGTAACCCTCCTGAAGCTCATAGTCTGGGGGACCCTCATGGATCTCACTTTTCAACTCTGGATTTGAAATACGAGTTTGTATTCTTGTGTAGGCATAGAATACATGTGTACATTCAAACTATCAATTTAAAACTACATTAAGTCTGTACATTAATCTGTACATTAAAACTTCGATGGGTTGAAGGATGGAGCGAACCGAGCTGTATGTAAGAGCAATTCAAAGCAGTGATATCAGAACAAAAATGGCTGTCACCAACTTTTTCCTCCCAACCGCAGTCAATCTATTCAACTGATAACCTTGCTGGGTGTCAGTTAAATTTGAGTTGATACCAGAAACTTTGTGGCAGCCATCTTTATTGCGATATCAAAAGTGAAAACTTTGCAAGTTCTTTCTCCCTTACGCTTTGATTTACATTGCGATAGATGCGATTTTAACTTCGTTTGATTCCTGTCGATTATTCCTGTATATGTCAAGAAATGTGAACTCCCAACTTTGAAGGCTGTTGTGACGCTAGAATAAATTGGCTAACGAACCGTGGGTGGACAGCCCGCATTAGTAGTTACGTCGAGGAAAACGGGTACTACGATAATGGTGTTGACAAAGGTGAAGTAGAACTAACCAAAAAACATTGGCAGACCACATGCTATGAAGTGCCTTTTTATTGAATTACCGATAACTTGCCGATCCCGAGATAACATCGATCGAATGAGAAGCCATGTTCTCCCATTGCCCTGTTTGACAGCAGTAGCGTTTATTTTTGTTAGGGCCCAGAGTTTGATTGCCCTGAGCTTTCCGTCGACAATGCATGTTGTGATATTCAGTTCGTTACTGATAACCGGCATTACCAGCTGATGGCCTATTTTCACTGGTGCCGTGCAAAGAATGAACTCGCTCGCCCTTTTTCTCACCCTGCTACTTGGCAAAGAATGAGCATGCTCTGCATTTTTCACTGCTTCTCTGAAAAGATTGAATGATTATCCTATCGCATTGATTTATTGCGTTTGGATTGAATGTCACAATGTCTATATAAATCCATAATGCTTTGTCTTCGCACTCTGCATTATTATTGGAATTTGAGTCCACGAGGTTGACGAGAAAGTGTGGCTTGACCACTACACTGCGGATTTAATTGGCTAAAGGTATTTTTTGAGTGCTGGCAGCATTCCATTGCTGGCATTGTCGACGACGTGGGCCTTCATGAAAACCAAACCTTTATTGTGTGGTGTGGTTCTACTTAACATTTCGATGGTACCGAAATTGTTCCTTCGTCTGTGACAAGCTCCTTTCCCTGCACCTCTCCCTCCCCCTCCTCGTCGCCCGATGCTCCTATCTCCTCATCAGCCCATAACTGTCAGAAAGATCGAAGCGACTTGATGCAAGAGCGGCTGATTAAAGCCAAGTTCGAAAACCATGTCTAATGGCTGCCCTCATCACCTTGCTCTTTGACGATGGACGTGCGAATAGTGGCTTGACTCTTTAGGGGTAATGATTCCCCCCTTTTCCCCGTAATTAGACCTAGGGGGTATTAGGATATATGCTTGAAAGGAAATCCCTGTCTGGGGAAGCAAGGAGTGGGCGGTAAAATTTCAAACGCAGGGAAATTGGATCCATGTAGGGTGTATGTATGTTTGTGCTGGGTTTTGAGTTAGAGTTCCATAGCCAGGAATTACATGATGGGAAATACTTGTCAACGTCTGAGGAATCATGGGAGTGGAGTGATTTGGGTTTAATATGTTGAGTCTCTGCATTTCTTACCTGGGCATTCCCATTCAAAGTCATTCAACTGTGTTTTAACAATTCAGTCTAACCATGGTCTCCTAACATCTCTAAAGGCTTGACCAGAGAGCTTCGACGCGATTCTGCCACCAGTTGCGCCACGAGCACTCCATAAAAAGGACTATTCTAGCTGAATTGAATTATGGAAGTGACGCGTGATTTCGCGAATTTTAAACGCAAAACATTGCATTGCCGATAAATTATTAAAGTTAACTAACAACAATGGCTTGATGCTCGATACCTCTTTGTGCACTAGACATCGTAATAAAAGCTCACGTGGCTGAATTTCGTTAAATTGAAAAACACGAAGAATCAATGTACGAGTTATGCGATACGCCATTTTCTATTCTCATTAAAAATGTGTTAAACGATCCTTCGACCTAGCAATAACCGTCCGAAGAGTTGAAAAATAGTTGCCCCTACCATGAAAACTGTTCTTGGCTGCAACACCATATTTCTGATTTCGTGTTGCCACATGTGCACTCGGTTCATTGTGCTAAATAAATACAGATGCAAACCTATTTACGTTGTCTTTTAGACTTACGTCAGACTACCTGAGTGGGGAATCGAACCCACGACCTTTGAAACCAAAGGCCGAGGTCCTACTGCTGAGCCATACTGACACTGCCACAGCACGGCACGGCACGGCACGGTCAGTATGACTCAACGGTAGGACCTGGTCCTTTGGTTTCAAAGGTCGTGGGTTCGATTCTCCGCTCAGGCAGTCTGACATACAAGTCCTAAAGGCAACGTACATATCTGTATTTATTAAACTCTTGTTGCGCCTTTGGCTTAGTTCATTGTGCTAAGTGTCTTCCATCATACGAAATTTGCTTCTGTGCTCGTACCCAAGTAGCCAAATAAAATAAAATTCTTTCAAATAAAACATAATTTTAAATAAAATTAAACTATTTTTTTTCCTTGTAAATTTTTACCTTGGGGAAAATGTTGGTGTGAGGGGAAATGTCCGATGGGGGTGGGATCCAGTGCGAAAATATCCAAGAAGCTGTAGAATAGATTGTTGTCCACTGCTCTTCCCGAATGGAAATGTTTCTAACCTGCCATTCAGTCTGTGCTGGAAAAGTTCATCCTCAAATATGGATTTTGCGGCATTTAAAATAGGAGGGAAGTACGTCATTGCACATTGACCTTGAATATTACGTAAACGAGGAAGGGCACAGAACTCTTTAACGAATGGTTAGGAGTATATCTATCTCCAAGGCGAAAACCAAACCGCGCCAGTATGAACGAAGTAGTTGAAGGCCCTATTGCCTAATAGGCTTGCCACACATGTTGACCGACCAAAGGGCCAGCATTTGTCTTGTCTGCCCCCAACCTAACTGGTCCAAACAAAAGGTTTAATGCGACGAAGCTAATGACGCATTGTGACCGTGCACCGTTACCAATCGGTCAAGTCAACAGCCATGAGGACACCCATGACGTCATTCGTCGAGGAAAAAGAAAACACGTGGGGAAGGAAGGAAGGAGGAGTAAGATAGAATTTCAGGATGTTTTTGAAAAGTTATCACTTTCACTGGGAAAGGGGTCACAGACTTTTATCGTGTCAATCTGACCGTGCTGACTAATCCAATTGAACTAATTGACGATGAACGTGGAGATAAAAGTAAGCGATGTAACCAATACTCTTGAGGGGTTTTCCCCCTTACCATGGCCAAAGAGTTAAAGAATCCTATTTTGAAATGTAGCCACAAGAAACTAGTTATGGCACGCACAACCGGAACCATTTGGATCCAGTCGCCAGCGTGGGAATGCCACTAATTATTTTAGTATTAATGGGAGTGAAGATTTCGATCCAAGCGTTGATGGCTAGCTCTGTTTGCCATTCTCTTGATATGTGGTGGTGCTAAGGGACCGGTCGTTATTTATGACTGGGGGAAGTGGGGCCGAGGAATTGAAAATGTAATCTCCAAATTTTCGTTGACCTCTCCTCCCAAGATTATGAAAAAACCACGACCCCCCCCCCCTCCCCTTTCCGAAAATAACCTGACGCCCCTCGCAAAAATGAAGCCTTTCAGGTTAAAGTGGCGCTATCACCGATTGAAAACCGTTCGCAAATACTTTGGCGCCATCCTGCGGCAGTGTTATTGTTAACCTGTACAGTTTGCTCCCAGGTGCACGAGGATGAACCAAATTTTTACTCAATAATTAAGGAGGCTCGTGGCTTGTTTGTTTCGTTAAAAGAAATGCCGTTATGCATTCCTTCACTTGGTGCAAACAAGTGCTAGATCGTACTAGATAGCGCTAGATGTTGCCAGATTCTGCCTACTTTCAATTGGTGATAATGCCACTTTAAGTGTAGGTGATCTCCTCTGAATTAATTTTTTTTAAATAGCATTTCTTATCGACTTGTTCGCAGTTGTGTGGAAACGAGCCTTTACTTAAAGTATGTTCTTGAAAGTATTGAAAGAACTTGTGTTTTTTAAATCACCTTTTGGACCCCGATGGCGGTAACCAAGACGGTAACCCCCTATGGTACAAAATCTTTTTTTGAAAGTGTAGAACTATTCAGCGAGTAACACTAGAAATAATGTCAAAATCGTAGGATTTTGCGGGGGGGGGGGAATTATTGAGGTCCTAAAATGACTTTGTTCTCAAGTTTCGCCAGTGTATTTTGACCCCCCCCCCCTCTCGGGGCGCCAAAAAAACCCCCCCCCCCCCGGAGATAAAAAAAAAAAATCGGTCCCTACGTAATATTGGAGCTGAACGATACAAGAGGACACGTATTATTATTTAAAATAATACCCTGCAGCTCCTCTACCCCAACTTTATGCGACTCCTGGAAAGATAAAAATTTTGTTATAAAGCTATGCAAATATTTATCTTTTTCACCCTTAGGGACTGGTGTGTAGGGGGTCGTGAAGTTTTTTTTAGGTTTTGTTTTGAGGGGGGGGGGTCTCAAAAAAAACTTTGACCCTCAAAAATGGGACTTTCAGCAGTCAACATTTCTAAAAACGTCGTAGCTTCGTCATGAAGGTTTTTATAAGATTTTGATGTTATTTCTGGTGTCATCCGGTGAACACTTTTTAAAACCACTTTAAAAAAAAAGTTTTTGCAACACTGTATGTGGTAATGTTGATGTTGTAAAGGGCGTTGTGAAGGGCATGGGTTGGACATGCTGACTAGGTCGGAACTGCCTTAGTAGTAGTGCCAATATGCATCCCTTACGGCACGTCAAGAGTTGTTGTACCCGCATGTCGACCCCCAACATACCCCATGGACCAAGGTGAGAAGCTTGATGGTCAGCCTGACCGTCTCATGTACCAGAGGTCCCTGGTTCGATCCTGACCTCAGCCACCCCTGGCATTTTTGGGAAGAGAAGGGCCCTGTGGTGCATCGTGCTTATGTTGATTGTGGCATGTAAAAAGAACCTAGGAATTTCCGATGGCATTCACCTAGCAAAATTGTCCCTCTCTCCTTCTGGCGTTATGGCTACGGCTGGGTGCGCGGCAAATGCTAAAGGCCCCTCCATACCGTGGTCAGTCCGTGTTGCTTAACTTAAATTAAATTAATACCGGAAGAAAGCAAGCTTATATAACCGGTTCACAACAAAACATGGAACAAAAACACTTTAACACTGAGTCAGATCATATTGTCTTTTCCAACTGCTGGTTGAAGGTGCTGTCACAACACTTTCTGGGAGTGAGTTCCAAGAATTAATGGCTCTCACAGTGAAACAAGACTGTGCAACAATGGTGCGGATTGGTGGTTTCGTCAACTTCATGCTGTGTCCTCTGGTTCGTATGACAGTCGAGCGTTGAAAAAACTGGTCGACAGGCAAAATCACTTCGCCAGACAGAATTTGACTGGTCTTGATAAGGTCACCTCTTAAACGCCTATCAACAAGGGTTGTCAGGTCAAGTCTTTTCAAACGTTCTTCGTAAGGCAAACCCTTCAGCGATGAACAGTGCCTGGTGACGGCTCTCTGAACTTGTTCCAACCTGTAAATATCACCATTGTAATGGGGTGACCAGGCGTGTACACAGTATTCAAGTTTTGGTCGGATAAACGTCATATACAATCTTCTTGTATTCGTAAGTGTCCACGATTTGAACATCGTGGACAGCTGGACATCTTGTAACAGCTGGTCATTTTTTAGAACGGTTCAGACGCCAGTTTTAATCTAAATTGTGTTGCGGCCTTATTTGCATAATTATAATTCCGACCAAATGGCATCCATCCCAGATTGAGGAGCAGACGGTAGCGTTGACGTGGGTGGTGAATGGGATGTCCAGATGGTGGTGGTCAAGCGGCCTGCTTTCCTTTTCTGCTGTGCGTGATTGACGCCTGCCTCCGGTCCATCCTTCCCTCCTTCCCTTCCCACCAAGATCCCGTTTCAAGGCCTTTCAGGTCAGCCTGGCTGTCCACTCTTGATGTGCCCAGGTTATTTACCTTGTGGACTATCACACGATTACGGGTTAATTGCTTGGGGCATGTTGGGGACCCCTTGTCTCCCCTCCGGCATGACATGACATGACTTTCGTCATTAACGCGTATTTTATGTTTGGAGATGATTTCTTTCCCGAGAACCTTTTTACGCGTACCGATCGAAGGTCTGGTTGAACGGAGTCTCCGAAACGCGATGCTGGCGCTAGTGTGACCTCTTGCGTGACTGCTCCTACTTCGTGGACATTCGAAAGAATTATATGACTTTAAGTTCAACTAAAAGGGTTAAACTGTTGGGGAGTTAAGAATTACTAAAGCTAGCGAGAGAGAGAGAGAGGCTCTAGACCCGGATTCGACAAAGACAAAAAAGTGTACGACATTTGTAAATCTTCCAACAGGTTTACGGAGATTTACGGATTTGCTGGGATTTAAAGATTCGCAAAAGATTTAAGTAAGATCTGATGATTTACATAAAGTTTTGCAAGATGTACACGGATTTTCATATTTGCTGAGATTTAGAGATTTACTAAGATATTTACATGAATATGCCCTCTTCGGCGGGTTTAAGCCTTCAGGCCCTTTTTCAGGCACAGCTGCACCAGGAAATATCGGCACAAAAAAAGCCATTTTTGGTTTGTTTTTACGAAAAGGTCTTTTTGCGAAAAGGGTAGCGGCAATGCCCCGAACAGCCAGCCACCCCCCGCCCCCCTGCCTGGCTCCCCTCTCCCACTCCCTTGTCCACGCTACTGTACCTAGGTGTATACCTGATTCGACGAATTTCAGTGTCCTAATTTTCAGCAAAACGGGAAATCCCGTGTCGCTGAACGATTTTTTGTACAAATTACGTACCTCAGTCGCTGCCGCGCTTGCTGCGGTTAAACATATAACATCAGAAATCGTAACTAATCACGAATGCCTTCCAATTAGGACTACACCTTTAACTTCTCGGACGTTACATTTTGATCCGACGAAACGGGAAGACATATCTTGGGTTCCTTAGGCACATACACATCTTTCAGGCTCCCTTTTATTCTCGCGTGGGGGGAGGAAGAACGTCCCTTATATGTAAGGTGGCTGAACAGAAGACATTCACCTACAAACCTTTTATTATAATAGATGGAGCAGGTAGAAAATCGTCAATTTTCTGTTTTTATCTTGTCCCATCTGTTTATGAGAGTGAAGAGTCTAATCTTAAGAAGGTGTCAGTTACGCTTACGAGTTTGGCTTTAAATTTCGATGGTTATCTTTTATTCGTCGCACGAGCATCTTAATTTCCCTCTTATTAAGCCAATTGGGTTGTTGGCACAGGAAGTCCAATGCGTGCCAAATCAAAGATCTCTTCGTTCTTTCTTTCTTATGCTGACGTGGGACCGACATTTTTCTTTTTTTTTTTGTCCTTAACGTCTATTTTTTTCTTCTTTTTTTTTCCCCTTTTTTCTTGGGTGTTGTGGACAACGTCCTGTGAGTGTTTGGAATGTCTCACTTGAGCCGATTTCATCTTTCTCTTGTAGCTCTTTAGCAGCACCACTTTGCCAACTCGTTGTTGTTGCTCCTTTTCCTTCCTTTTCGTTTGACTTTACCTGCTCATTGATTTTTGGTTCTTTAGGGATCTATCATTATTTGTTCAGCCCCCCCCCCCCCCATCCGGTCTGACAAAAAAAACTGCGCAAACTGACATGGCAACCTCAAGGCGATATAATTTGATAATCACGTGTGCTGCAATTTGTACTGTTTAATGGGTGTAACAAAATTGTAGAATTCAAATTGGCACATTCTACAATCAAAATGTCTGAAATATCTCAGCTTTTAGGGAGGGGGGGGGGGGCATTCCTCAATGTTCACTTGTTTACAGTGCTTTGTTTGTCAGGCTTAATACTAATTAACCCTATCGTCCGTTTCGTTCGCGCCATTGGCGTCGATCTATGCTTCATGTAATTTCTTTGATCCCAAGAGCATCACAAAATGGATGTACTGATTATTTCGACGCAAACTAATTGCAATTGTTGCTCACAGTTCGTTCATCACATTCCTCAGCACGTCTGCATGTCACCTACATCATTCAAAACTTACGATTTGTTTGTTGGTCAGCATGTTTGCACGCCTACTCCTCCATAAATGAGACCCTTACGAAGCAAGTTACTGCAATGAAAATAGGCATTTCCGAAGCGTAATTTAATTGTCTTTCATTTGGCACTATGCTCATCTTTGTAGGTGCCTTAATTCAAGAGGAGTAGAGGTACGCGCACACGCACACACACATCGTACGTTTTGAACGTGTGAATTGGTGTATTGAGCCTGGCAACAGTTCAAAACTCCGTAATGCCCTCTTCCCACAAGAGCTGACCCTCGTGTATGGCGTGTTGGCTACCATACAAAATAGTAATAAAAAACACACAAGAATATGCCAACCAATGGAAACACACGTCAAAACTAAAGGCCTTAAACATAGGCAATAACACAAGAGGTATACCACTATGGAAAAAGATACACACTGTCACATAATGTGCAGTAGTACACGCGTTCCAAGTTATATTGGTACACTTTCTACAAAAGCATTGTCGTGGGGATATTCTCTATATTGTACAGGGTG
>JAHWFP010039619.1:0-22762 GCA_023313725.1 Lithobius niger | reverse complement strand
TTAGGCTTTAAGTCTTGATAATATAGGCCTACCAATCTGAGATATTTTTATATACGGCATTCACTGATGTGTTTCCTTTACTCCAATAACACGCTAACTTAGTTCTTACCTTGAACAATTACATTGTTGATGTGCGCATAATAAAGCTGGGACATCTACCTCCCCTATCAACATTTCGAAGGGGTCGGCACACTGTACAGAAACTGTGGAGTTATGTGACATGTTTATTGCGGATGTCCTTCACGAGAATTGAAGGTCTTCCTTACGTCAGTACTGTAATGTTTCATCCCACAGATTTGCAATTTGTAAGAGTTGCCGTTGTTCATATAATGTACGTGTATCTGGTAGAAGGACTTCCAACAATGTTATGCCTAATGCAGGTCATTGTCCGGCCCTTCTTCATCTTGATGGCCTGAGAGAGAAAGTATCTTTGGGGGGGGGGGCCGCGGGGAGGTGTCCACAACAACAACAAGTTCACCTTGTCGGTCTAACGATGGCCCAAGAGGCGGCCGTGTTGATGAGTAAGCCGGCTAATTGTCCAAAAGATATTAACTGTTGAAACTTTGAAAGGTAACCTCGTTTAGAGTTTGTCCTGTAGGCATCCAAGTTTGATGGACAATGATGTCCTGAGGGGAATTGCAGAGAAGGGGTCATCGCTGCCTCACTCCCGATCATAAATCCCACGGATTGAAAAGTTAACCCGACTTTTAAAAACACTATACTTCGACTTTTAAACTTTATGTTTAAAACCTTAACAGCCCTTTTCCTTAAATCCACTCAAGTGCGAGTGTGAGAGGGCAAATGTGAGTGCAGTAATTTTGAGGTGGAAACACCAATTTAGTTTTCTGGTACATTTCCTTTTTTTTTTTTTGTTGTTGGCTTTCGTTACACTTTGAGGACAGTAGTCACCTTATTTTCATGATTAGTATTTCTTATTACTACTGCTGACGCCCGGATTTATTTAATGTTCAGTTTGGCATTGTTGCATAATAACAATTTTTAAAACAATGTAAATCAATCAGTTTGGTCGTTTAGAGATCCCTAGCGCCTGAACCACTGACCAATTAGAAGAGGCCTTATGAAAAGGGCCCATCTCCAGAACAATACCTGTAAAATGAGCTAAGAACCAGTTACTAGTAAGTAGAAGTAATTAGGCAAATATCAACGTTATTCAGGTCGTTTTTTTTCAACAAGAAAACGTTAAGCTGTGTCACTAACAGTGACTTTTATATTGTCAGGCAACCAAAGTCTCCCGGTCAAACAAGTTTCAGCCATTTCTGTCGCATTGTTATTAATCCTCAGATGGCTGAAAACAGCCAAACTACATTAGCTGTAAAGACACAACGTGTCTAGTGGTTGCCATGCTCATATATATTTTATCTGGATAGGTGTTATCGTTTGTTATCTTGGTGGACGACACACTAGCGTGTGTCTTGATAACAGCTTGCAAAAAAAAAAATATTTTGAATTCAGAAATTTGATACAACACCCCGTAACCAAATCCTGAAACTCTGCCAACTTAAAATTCGTGGTTTGACTTAAAAAAGGTGAAATTTAATTTTAGTATTCGGCCATAATTACGATACGTTGTGGCGCAACGTGACCTTGAAGTACTTGATGAATTATGGTCGAAAGTCACTGCAAATTACTTAATTAATCCTTTATAATTTTTTTTAATGTTAAGTTGTGACTACTAAAAGGTTTTTATATGCGATTCATATTTGAGCCATCGAAAGGGAAAAATACTGCAACGTGACCTGAATTTTAATTTAATTTTTTTTTCTTAGAACGCCTGAGAGGAGTTTGGCGCCAGATAGGAGGAAGGGGCGGGCTACATTCCTATAATGAGTAGCATCTTTGGGGCGCCACAGGCAGACATGCACAATGGACATAAGATTCGACAACTTTTTTTCTGTTTTAACTCGACGCAAAAAAAAAATTACAATGGTATAAAAAATTTACATGTATGAAAAAAACAGTGGTACTGGTTCTTCACCGCGTTGCTATTTGATTACCAGATTTTTTTTTCCCCAGGCAGAGAATTTTAACCCGTCTAGACCGTTTTAAAATCTTTAAATTTAAATCTTTGCCTCGTGAGTGGTATTGTTCGTGGTTCATTTTTTTTTTTACAAATTCGTGTTGTTGGCCACATGACATGGCAAGCCATACTTCTTTTATTATACAATTACAGATTCTTTAAATCTTTTAAAGATATTTACAATTTTATTTAAGGATATGTATGTAAATCATTTATAGGCAGGCTTCCGCAGGGAACTACTTACTGAAAAGCTTTCCCCTTTTATCAAGAGAGCTTCTTAGCTTCCCCACCACGAAAAAGCGGTCAGTATTAGCGCTCACAACCCGTTCGGTACCTGCAACTAACTGTGTTTTTTTTCTTTTGTATTTTTAGCTTATATTGGATGATTTTTTAATTTACATATATTTTTTTAAATCTTTTATTGGTTATGTACGACAACTGGCCATCTCCCCTCCCGTACCTTTCCTACGCTTCTGGCGATGCCATCGGGGACCTTTGTGTTCCTGGCAGGTCTAACCTTGGTGGCAAGGTAGTTGTGATCCTACCCTACCCTCCACTTTTCCACCCTTTTGGCCATGCTATTTTTTAAACTATTTTGTAGACTTGTTTTATTGTTATCTCATTCATATGCTTTTAATTTCTGCTTTTGAAAAATCTCTCTTACCTTTGCTAGCCAATGCTCTCTCCTTTTAGGCTGGCCAATCAGCGACCTCCTGGGTCCTTGCCACTCCTGTTGCTCCAGCAACAAATTACTTTATTTATTTTATTATTAAAGATATCTGTACCTCAACCTCATTTTTAATCTTGAAATAGAGCGAATTACAGAAATCTGCATTGCAATTACAGATATCTTTAAAAGAAATACACATATAAAATGAATTATAAATATCTGTAATTGAAATAGAAATATCTGATTACTGGTATTTCTATAATTCATTTAAAGATATCTGTAAATATGTGCCTTAGGGATATTAGGGATATATATCCCTAATTCAGCTTAGAATATATGGAATTGAATTGAATCGTGGTGTTGGCATTCTCCATAAAATTTAACCGCGTTTGCATGGCAAGCCATTCTTATTTTATTATAGAATTACAGATTGTTTTAAATCACTTAAAAATATTTGCAATTTATTTAAGGATATCCGTAAGTCATTCATAGATATCTGTAATTGAATTGTTGAATGTCGATATCTATAATTGGCACGTATTTACAGTTATCTTTAAATGGATTATAGGTAGCTCTTATTCAGTTGCATATGTCTGTAATTCAATTGCAGTATCTGTAAATGATTTTTGATATCTTTAAAGACTTGCAGCTATCTTTAATTGAATTAAAGATATCCGTAATTCTATAATAAAAGAAGGAATGGCTTGCCTATACGTTTGTTTCCTCTGATAATTCTTCAAGAGGACTAAAGCATTCTACCTCTTTTGGCCGCATTCAAAGGTAATGGGATGATAATAGGACTCACGATTTCAATATTGTGAAGCGAGAATGCATAATTCAATGTAGTTTAATTATGTAGACAGTACGTATATTGCAAACTCTGAAAAACTATCATCCTATATTCGAAATTCCAATCAACACGATCGTTGGTTACTAATTTCCGACAAACTTTGACTATAGTGTGATTGTTTTTGTGTGTTTCCAATGTTGAAAATTATTCAAATAAAACCCCGTACTGTTTTTTTTTCATTTCTTTTTTAGATTAGTGTATCTTGTATTCTTACAAGCCCCGTCTTTAATGCAAACTGTTTGTTTGCTTCTTTAAGAAATGAAAAAAATTCACTCCCAACACGTTTTCTTAAGAAACAATTTGAATATGCGTGTCATTCTAATGGAAGACTTATTTATTGTCGTTCAAAAAATAAGCCGTGCAAGTTGATTATCATATTTTCCTCTTCACTAGTTATATTCCGTGTCGGAAAAAAAACTCGCACTTCATACTTTGTATTTTTAAGAATTAAAAATATAACTAGTGACTGGGGGAAAATTTTGGTAATGAACTTCTAAGCAGCCGGAATAAACATGCACATGATTTGTCCTTTTTCTCCAATTAACTTCTACTTGATATATTATGTCCATTATAGTTTTCTGATAAAAAGTAACCGTTTGAAGCCATTGTAGATATATGAACTTGTATTTTCTTAACTTAATCGCTTCCTCCCAATAAAAGTTGCCTGTAACTTATTTCTCCCCCCCCCCCCCTCATGCAGGTAATTACGAATTCTGGCCAAGGAGTGTACAGCATTACGAAACAGTTACGTTTGCTCTGTATTTTCCAAATCATTAAAGGACATTCCTCCCAACGCCATTTTTGTCGATCCACCACATCAAGTACGGCCTCAAAGTTCTATTTACTTACCGTTAGTCAATCCTTTGGTAAAAAATCCTTTTTAAAATTTGGCGTCTAGGAAATTTTCTGTTGAATATCGGGAACTATATTTATTAGCATTAGATCAAAAATCGGAAAGACTAATGCGGTAAAAATTAAAATTATTTATGCCGATAGATCGCCGAAGAAAAATTATAAGCTACTAGCCTACAAAATTATAAAGTGAGATATTAAAATACGAAAATCATTCCAGTTTGTGCCGACCCAATTTTTAAATTCATGCTGTTTCATCTACGTCCAATGCCAACTGAGACGCAGCTACTATCTTTTACTTGGCCTCGTGTTACTACGCAGTGTCTCACGAAACGGTGCGATGGTAACATGCGCGTGGGGCGATCGGCACGTAGCTGTTATAAGGTAGGCAGAATGTACCTTTAAGTGTTAACATGAATTTTCAGAAATCCCGTACAACCCTCAGAAACCTGCACCTGGAAAAGTTGGGGGACTTTTTTTTTTCGTTTAGGGGAGATTTTGGAACGTGAGGGGAATTAGCAATATTATGAGGTAAAGCAGGGGATTTGAGTGAACAGAATTATTAAAAAGGAATGGTTTGAAAGGAGCCCCTCTTCGAATTTCTAAATCACGAAATAAATATGAAGCAAGCTGTGGTAAAAGGAAAGAGGTTTTGGGAAAGCTTCATGGATCAAAATAATCTCGGGCAAATGGTAGGAAAATTACCGAACTAAAGAAATTCCCGTGAAATTATAATAATTACCAGCATTTGTGGATGGTCATGAGAAGAGGTGTGAGCCGATAACACCGAAACCTTAAAACGAAAATACACTTTTACATTCACTGCGCCCTCTTCAAGAAGCAATTAAAGGGCTGCTTATTTAACACTTTACGAAATTTAGTCACGTTCAGAGCATTCACCGTTACCGTGCTAATTCCATATATTCACGACCCGAACCGAAAAGAAATTTTTCAAGATTTGAACTCAGAACCTCCAACTTTAAAGGATATCCTCTAGTGGAATGGTGTCTGTTGGCCAAATAGAGAAATAGAAGGTCAACAGCAATCAGACCCTTTAAAATCTTAAAAGTGAGAATTAGATAAAATTTTATTCTTCGGAGTTCCTGCAGTTCCAGACCAGTCCTCGATAAACGTTCGATATGGTCTACCTCACACAGTCCCGGCAAACTCTTTGTCAATTTTCGCTGGACCGACTTTATCAGGTCGATATCTTTAGCCAAGTAAGAGGACCACACTGGTGTTGCATACTCCAGTATAACTCCATTTTAGTAAGTACTACCTGTTTTGTGTTTTTAGGGTTTGTCATCAAATTTTGTCATCGGTTTTTTTTTTTGTGGGAAACTTGGGAAAGTCCAGTCGCAGATCTTTGTGTAGGAACCATGATAAAACAAAATATGCTTTAATAAAATGTCATTGAAGTTCCAAGAATGGAGAAGCATTTTCCTCTTTATGACAATTCCTAGAGAAATGGAATGGGTTTGAGTGGCTTCTAAAAGTCCACTCACCCTGTTTTTAGTGTTTACTGGGACCATGTCTTAGTCTCTTCAGTTCGTGTGATGGATGGAAAGTTTGTTGGCTCTAAATTTTGTTAAGACAAGTTACCTTGACATTGGGGAGAGTGACATGAATCAACTTGACGCGAATGACTCACAACAAAGTAGCTAACTTGCGTGTTGTTTAGGTAAGGGTCACGCACATTCATTTGACAAACGGTTTACTCATTTACATGTGGTTAACCCTAAAAAGAGCACAGTACAGTCGGTCCTGAAAAGTTAGAGTTTCGTCTCAGAACTCGGTGACCCATCGCAGACCTCGCATTGCGCATGATCGTGAGTCATCTGAAATTCCAAGATGGCGACGGTTATGGCTCCGCCAGCTCGTTACGAAAACAGTCAGTAAAGAAAATTTCGAAGCTACTGGGAAGATTTTTCGTCAGGTGCAAGGGTCTCCACAAATTGGGGCACTTGAGGTACGTAGTACCCCTTCTCCCCTTTTTTTTTTTGCCTCTTTTTGCACTTATGGTAGATAAAACTACGAAGAAAATACATTAAACAAAGGCTTTTTAAAGATCTTAATACTGAATTGACGGTTAGACAGACAGTGCCTGCCCTGTTTTTGCCATTTTTCCCGATGGTGTTCCCTTCTCTCCCTCCTTTTGTCCCACTTAGGCAGATAAAATTCTGAAGAAAATGCATTAAACAAATGCTTTTTGAGGGTCTTAATACTGATGTGAAGTTTGGAAAAATAGTGCCTGCCCATTTTTGCCCTTTTTCAATGGTGCCCCTCACCTTTTTCCCTCTTAGGCATGCAGATATGATGAAGAAAAACCAATAAAATGAAGGCTTTTCAAAGGTTGGGAAAATAGTGCCTGCCCTTTTTTCCCTCGGCCCCCCCCCCCTCCCATTGTTTTCATCGTCTGCATTCATCCACGGCAAAAGAAATTCTTTGTTATTGTCACGGTTTATGCGACTACAACCATTTACGCAAACAATGTCAGAATGCCAGACAGCACTGTTACCATGGCAATGATATCTTCACCATGGCGACTAAATTCTAGCTGAGAGAGTTCAAAGCTATGTAGATAGACCCTGAAAGCTGGACAGAATCATGAGAATTAGGCTACTTGTTTTGGTAAACAACAAAATAACAACCCATTTTACCGTTAACCGCGTGTCTTTCTTCCTCACCGTGCGTTCGATCTCAATCAAGATGTAAAATCAGAAGCTTGTAAATAATTCCGTTACGAAGGAACAAGGAGTTGAGGCTCTGTCTTGAAAGAGATGGAAACAGTGCCCGATTCCGATCTGAGACATAATATTGGCCAGTGGCGTAACTAGTGGGGGGGGGGGGAAGCAAACGGGCGACTCCTACCCCCCCTCAATAATATTTTGAAGGCTTATTCGGCAAATTGGCCTAGTCCCTTTTTGCGTATAGCTGGAAAAAAAATCTTTACAAAGACACTGTACAAGGCTAGAAAATGCCGGAAAATAGCAAAAAATACGTCAGCTTCTGGAACTCTGCCCCGGACCGCGCTGGGAAAGCTCACAGCGCTCCCCCAGACCCCCGTAGCTCTTGTTGGTTTCTCCGCCGTCCACACCATTCGGCTTAATGGCTAGTGTTGCCGCCTCAATGCAAAACTCAGTTCGCCACTGATGTCGGCCGATGCTACCACAGGAAAAATGTTATCTACGCGTGCGTCCTTAATTCTGGCCCCCCCCCCCCCCACACACACACACACACACACACATACGCACACGCACACTCACACTCCAGAAAAATTGTCTCGTCTTCTTTCATTCGGATTAAATTTATCTTGTTGTCGTGTCGAAGGTTCGTTGGGATAAATGTTAAAAACGAACTGAGGTGCACTGGTAGTCGAACTTGAACCTGTGCGCTCTAATGATTTTTTTTGTTTAATTGACCGAAATGAATTGAAAAGGTCAAACATGAAAATAAACACGACGTGTTGAACCCTAGAATTCCTCTTCGAGGCCATAGCACGTTATGCGCATTATGCATTTATGTCTACCGGGAAATTAAGAGTGCAAACGGTGTCGACAGTCAACACCCTGCTCGAACTTTTTTTTTTAAATTACTGTATTGATTACGAGATTGATTATCAGGCGTTAAT
The DNA here is from genome assembly GCA_023313725.1 of Lithobius niger. Taxonomy (NCBI): domain Eukaryota; kingdom Metazoa; phylum Arthropoda; class Chilopoda; order Lithobiomorpha; family Lithobiidae; genus Lithobius; species Lithobius niger. The sequence goes on along the minus strand of JAHWFP010039619.1, from coordinate 14,721 downwards.
CTTTGATGGTCGATATCGGTCATGATCAGGTTGTAGTTGTGTCTATTTTTAGATTGGATGGCCCCCGGCCAGACAACCAAGTCGGTGGGAACGAAGAAAGGTTGTTTGGCTGCTTGCATTACATTGATTCCGTGTGTTGCAGGGCAGCCACGCCTTTGTCTGCAGCTGCCTCCCGATACCGATCAACAGTTAAACGATAGCTAGGATAGGAAAATACGCCTTGATTTCTGGGCAAAGCCCCGGACCCTGCACGTCGTTATCACGAATGATTCCCGAGGGATCGGTATTTCTCCGAAAGTTGCTGATACCACAAATATCGGCAACCGTACCGGTATCACCTTTGTTTTGGCCACTCTCGTCTCAACAATTCTGCGTACGGTCGTGAGACTTAACAACGACCATAGCAAGTTCGCTTTTGATTCTGTCATGATCGATCCTGGCCCACGTCGTGGACCTACGGACCTAGTTGCATGGAAACCATTTGGCTTTTTGAGGGGGCGTATTTTTTTATTTTTTATATTTGTTTATTTCAGTTGAGTTTTCAACTGCTGTGTGTACTCACCAGAGGCCAGAAATTGTCCCAAAATAGAGTAAAAAATAGTGTAAAATGCATTAGCTTTCCCGAGCCCGCCTTCTTCCAGCTAGGGGATCTGGGGGAGCACTGTGAGCTCCTGCTGTAAAATCCTTCCTGTACCTCAGTCGTGATTTAATTCAAGTTATTCTGATAAATCTTAAACGATGGCCAGTTTTCATTCTGTTTGCTTTTTTTTATGCTCGCTTGCTTTCTTACCAAAATGTCATGCGGCAACCATGGTCTGGCGTCTCACTATTGATCTGTAGTTGATTTTTTTTACAACTAGGTCGATAAGATAGTGATATAGGTTCTTATCTCGGTCAGTCTTTTCCCCTGCATAATTTGCAACGATTTATGCATATTGATATAATTATTGATTAGTTATTTGTTATTATCAGTTTGTGACTCGGGATGAATATTTTTGGATGAGGGCCATTAAAACCATTAATGCATTGTTACCCACATACAGCTTGTCCTTGAAACGAAATGATGCGTGGGTGGTTATTGTGCGTGGGTGGGCGTGAGAAATGACGGGGAGTGGCAGTTAGAGGTGAGACGCAGCGCGTGCACCAGCCTTGTTACTGCCCATTCAACTTTGATAGACAGATGGACGCGTTGCCCCGTGAACTTGTCAACCCGTCCGATGAATAGGAAGAATGCCAACGAGGTGGGGAGTGGGGTTGTCTGCCCTACAATGCTCGGAATGCCGCCTTGGCTAGTATATTAGGCTGTAACAGTTACGATCGGCCGTTATGTATGTGTATATTTATTTTTGTGTCTTTGGCAGGGGCGACCAGATTGGGGAGGTGGGCCCGTGCTAGAAGGGGCCCCTGGTCGCCAGTCAGGCTAAACAAGGTTTTCAGTGGGTTCTGCTGCACGCCAGCCCTGGCTTAGTAGGGGCCCTGGCAGAAAGCCTGCTGCTCGCGATACTGTACTACCGTCAACAGCCTGTTAAATACCCACGGGCCTTTGAAATTAATTCGATAAAGAAAAGGGGTAGGCCGTAACGAAGTTATAATTCGAATCTTACATCTGTCTAGGGAGGGTAGGCCTTTAAAAATACGTAAACACATTATATTTTGAGATTGTGCGTATTTTTATTGGTGTTAACGTGTTTAGGCCTAACTCCATCGCTGAAAACTCTGCATTTATGCGATTATTCATGTGTACACGTGACTGAGTTCGGTCTAGCATTAACGTAATGCCTTTATTCTCATTATTTCAGGAATTTAATTTATTAGTTACCAGTTTTATTATGTATTAGTTTACTTTACTAGCGCCCTCCCTTCCTCCCCAAAAAATTAAGATTTGGGAGGAGGGTAAAGCTGGGAATTCGAACTAGAAATTGTCGACCGTTGTGAAGGGTTGTGATAATGTACAGAATAGCTCCCAAAGCTGCTGAAACAGCGTGGCAATCTTTCACTCTGCCTGATCTGCCTTGACTGTCTTCTGTTTCAAGGTTGAGGTTTGTTTAACATCTCTGTAATATTTGGCTCAGTGGCAACCCGGGCCAGCTGCCCTTCACATTAATAATACAGAGCTCTGCTTCAGTATCCAACATGACCACCGCTTCACCATTGTTGTGTTGAGTCATTTCATTGTTGTGGCCTTCTGTTCGGCATTTTTGGTGAGCTTTGGGTCTTTCACGTAGCGTGTTGATCTGATTCGTATGTGCAACAATACGGTGATGAAACAGTGACACGAAACATTGTTGCAGCAATAAAAAGACACCCTCTTTTCGTTCATCCTGCGCGCATATATACCTTTCACAACATTTGCATAGGTTCGTGCATCCTACGCATGTATATCTTTTGCATGAACATTCCGTTATTGTAAGCAGATCTTTAAATCAGACACATACTCAGATATTTAAAACACCAAAGTGCTCCAAGGCTCGGACGGATGAACCGGCTCAGTTTTAGAAGCAGAAAGATTTATAAGTATTGTTTAAAAACAACGCCAATAATCACAATAAACATCATACAGCTTAAAAGGACATACCTCCCTATTTTCTGGTATCCTACGCGTATATATCATTTGCAACATTTGCATACGTTTAAGTGAAAGTAACAAAACCGTCTCGTGCGTGGGAAAAAAAAACGAAAAACAAACGCGTTTGAATATTCGTTTGAACACTACGTTGCAAAACTGAGTCATGCAAGAAAGCCAACATGGAGGCATGGAGTTATTTTTGGTGTGCAATAGAACTGAATGTTGGTTTTCCCGTCTGACTGTGATGCCTATGTAGTTGCACATTTATTTCTACCCTGGTATAGACGGAGGGGGAGATATCATGATTTCTAAAGTTTCTTGCAAATTCTCAGCCGTCGCCACCTTATAACCATGTCAACCCCCATCCCAGCTGGTATTATTTTTGTGTTGACCAGTCCAGTGTGGGGGGGTCAACGGACCCCTCTTGTCTGTCTGTCAAGTGTGAAGCGGCCTGATGCTTTCGTCCTGTCGCTTTTTCTTTTCTTTATTTTTTGTAGCAAGCGTCACATCCGGTTCGGTGCGTGCAAATGGCACCTCCCACGAAACAAACACCTCATCCTGATTTATGGACGTGCAAATAAGCCAGTTAGCATCGGGCGGTCATCTTACAAGTCGCTGACATCCCAGACCTGAAAATAAACATAGTATTTGACTTTCTATTTTGGGACTTAAGAGGATAAAGGTCCTATTCAGAGGTTTTTAAAAGTCGCCCAGGGCCGTACGATCTTTTTGTACCGCGCATTGCAATAGTTACTTTCTTTTTAACCCCCTCCCTTACCGACAAGAATTTGGTTTAAAAAACACTCGTACGTTAATAATTTGGCGATTGTCATAATATACCAATCATATTATCAGTAATGGCCAACGTGGCTGAGAGCTCAGCCTAGTTGCTTGATTGCGGATCTGGTCGAGCCCGTGAAAAGGGGATCGTGGCAAAGTCCCCACCAGGACTGTCGGCCAGGGTGGCGTGAGAGGCTACCATGCACCTTCAGAGGAACTATAGGAACTATTCTGCCCAATTCTGGACAATCTTTCGGCCCTACGGTGGTCGGAGGTTTCCCGGATCGAATCCCCTGGCTGGCTCCTCCCGTTACCAGATATTCCCCAAAGAAGTCTAGTAATGTTCCAAATTGAGACGTTTCAGCTACACGAGCATTAAATTGCTTCGGCTGGCTTAAGGCTCAAGAGAAAATAATTTTATAAAATTATAATAGTATTTTTGTCGATAAGAAAGTCTATTTCAACCACACGTCGGGCCTTAATTTTGAAGAGAGCTATACCGTACGATTTTGGCGCCATACCCTTCATTTGAAAATGTTGAATAAAGGCCAGGTAGTCCTGAAAACCAGTCTTCTTTCAAAGAATTTCTAAGCATGGATTTTATGCGCTGTGTGGTGGTCACCCAAATACTGTCCACTGCAACAGGAAAAGTCAGTGGGGGAAGAGAAGCGTTAAGATTTGGGTAGGCCTAGTATCCTAAGTCGGATTGGCGCCATCAACAATTTGTACACGTGACACACAGTTGCTGCGCGAAGAACGTATAACCGGAGTGACATGATGGTTTTGATCTTTGTCGTTAGTGGTCAACAATTTCTTAGTTACTATTTTTTACGGTCAGACGTAACCATCAAATGGAAAAAAAATAATCCCGCACATGGGGGGGGGGGGGCCACGCCAACCAGAATATACTATCAGAGTGGTTTTCAAGGTTTTGTGGAAATCTGGTTATGGACAGCATTTTTCCCGCGAAAAATGGCAACACAACAAAAAAAAAATTTAGGTATTAAACTCTTAGATAAAATAAATGTCATAGTCGAATTACATCCTTTTCAATCGCTAAGGTTATCACTGGACGGAGAGGGACAATTTTGCTAGGAAATACCTTGGATCTTTTACATGCCACTGTCGAGAGGAGCACGAGTACATATCGGGGGCCCTTCTCTTCCCGAATACACAGTTAAGGGTTGGCTACGGCCAGGATCGATCCCGGGGCTTTTGGTTTAAGAGACAGTCTTGCTAAACATTGAGCCACCCTTAGATTGATGAATATCAATTTATATATTTATTAAAAATAAAATAAAAGAGCGCCACGCTGCTAATTAGGCTTCCCTGCACATCACGGCACGTCACTGACAACAGAAACGCACGCATTTGAAATGGAGAGAACTTCAGGCCATACGCTACGAAAACTCCGTTTTGTAAATTTGATTTGTTTAGTTAACATTTCGGCAGTAATTTGTTAATGATATACCGTGAAAAAAACATACCCTCACTATTTTTGCGATTCTCACGCAAGGGAAAAAACTGGAAAATGAATGCTTTTGCAACGTTTACCAAAATTTAAACTAATCCTGGAAAATAATCTCACAGACAAGCCAACATAAATTGCAAGATAGTAAGCCAAAGCAACAAAATAAAAACAACGACGTTTCGAAGGTTTCCTAAAATATTTACAATTCCATGGTAAAAAAAAAAAAAAAATCATACAGTCGGAATGGCGCGATTCACCAATTTCCAGTTGCCTTGAAAATTCCCATTACCTTTTTTAAAGCATTCTCCTTTTCATAATGCTGTTTAATCTAGAGAAAAATAATTCGAACATACCCTTCCGCGCCGCTACTCACTGCGCAGCCTCCTCATATATAACCCGAAGCAGACCTTTTCTTCTCTGGGCAACACGCTGTTCACATCGGTCCGCTCGATTCCTCGATCCTTCGATTCCACCATGCCACGGGCCAAAGGGACTCCCAAGGACGGTTACGCATTCCGCACTCCTCGATCCACATCCCCTCCTCTCGATCCGCCATACGTTGAGCTTCTAGAACTTACCACGGATCAGGATACCGCGGCTACTTCTCCGATTCCGTGCAGCCAGCCTCCGCCAGTTCAAGATCTTCGATCCCTTGCCGACGAACTTTCTCACTTCGAAGAGCGCTATGCTCGTCTTAAACTCCAACTTAAGGCTCGGAAAATTGCTGCCAAGTTGGCATCTTCATGCGGTCTTCAACTTACACCCATGGATTTGTCCTCAACCATCAGTTAGTGGCCGATCCGCTCCCCAGCAGACCGACGAACTACTAACATCTTCCCAAGTACATAGTTTAAAAATCCTTGAGGACCTCAATCCTCGATCCTACGCTCCTTGATACCATATGAACTCTCGATTCCGCCTCCACTTTGTGCATGGCTACTGCATCCCTGGTCCCATGTAGCCGGCCCATGTTGGCTAGTAATCTTCGCTCCCTTCGTGAAGGACTCCCTCGTACGTAGGACCGTTATAATCACTTCCTTTCGCTCCGCTTTCGATCTTCGATCCTCGCACTACCACCATGCCGTGGACCAAGGGTACCCTAAGAGGGGTTCCTCTGTCTGCCCCTCCCGATCCGCATCTCAGGTTCTCCCGGATCCACCAGTTTCAGGGAATGTGGAATTCTTTGCATTAACTGCGGAACAGGATTCTTGGCGCCTCAGCTGCCATTGATGAATCCCTTTCCGTCCGTGCCTTCGATTCCGCCTCCGCCTTACGGCACAGCACAGCACCTACAATCTCATGTGGCGAACACAGGCCAACTAATGATCGTCGGTCGCTTAGTGAAGACCTCTCTCTAAGATATACGGATCGATTCCGCTCGGTCCGCCTAACCATGGTCCGCTGCGCAGCAGTCCACCTGTTATCGATCCGCCGCTTAGCACCAGTCCTCTAGGTAGCACTCCACTTGGCAATGGTCCGCTTAGCGATGATTCGCTTGGCAACATTCCGCTTGATGCCGATCTGTCTAATAATGGTTCACTTAGCAACAATCCACTTAATAACAATCCGCTTGGCATCGATCCGCTTCGTGCCGAACCACTTCTCAGCGATCCTCTTCATCGATTCTCCTCGGCTTGCAGCCGGCTGGGCCCCTACGCTCCGCCTGGCCGGATCAGTCTACAGTTCCTCAACGTGGTATGAAACTCAAATCCACTCCTCATGTTACCCCTCGACCTCCTGCTTGCAACAACAGCATCACGTTCCTCACTGTTCTTCGATTCCCCTTACTAAACCTCTGTAAGGAGGTGACAGGAGAGAATGCTTCCCATCACATTAGGTACTGCATTTTCTTCTTCTTTTAGAAACACCACCATTTACTAATGCTCTCTTGCCACGGACAACGATCCGTTCCTCTCAGTTGGCCCGCCTCAACTTCGGACCAGCATTATAGGCCTTTCCTGAGCTTCTTTCCCCCTCTACCCTTGGGACCTATCGCTCAATACCACGTACAGCACTCCGCTGTTCGATATCACCTTCCTCCGGTTCCCGTCCTTCATTCAACCAGTACATTCAGGATTACGATGTACCGGCGTGGTTCCATGGTTCTACCACTGCGAGTTCTTCATCATTATTCGACACATCAGAGCGCATGTCTTCAATCATTTTAAACTTCAGCTATCCAAACCACAGCTCTGAACAGTGCTGTTGGTCTTTCCCACGCCACGATCCGCTCTATACTCCGCCTCATGTTGCCTTTAGTCAAAGGGCCACCTAAAGAAATGCTGCTCCACCAGGTACCTTCCATACCACCGCTACCTTGGTACCTTCTCCTTCAGGGCTTGTAGGGGTTCTCCAATTAACTGCGAACAAGACTCACTGGATCCTTCGTTGCCTTTCGTCAGCCTTTCCTCTCCAAGCCTTCCGCTTCCGTCTACACCGGCTAGAGGACTGGTTCACCTGGCACCATCCGTGCCACCGGTCCATATTGGCACCCTGTCACCCCCAGACCTGTAGAGGTTCTCGAATTAACTACGGACAGGACTCGCTGGATCATTTGTTGTCTTTAGTCAACCCTTTCTTGCCGAGCATCTCGCCTCCACGTGTTGGACGGCTGATGCGCCCAGCACCAACCATGTTTCTGGTCCCTTTGTAACCCTCTACTTTAGGATTGTAGAGGTTCTCGACTTACCTACAAACAGAGATTACTAGATCCCTCGTTGCCTTTAGTCAACCGTTTCCTCTTCAAAACTTCCACCTCCGCCTCTCTGACACCACTAGTTACTACCGCCGCTAGGTCCCCTTTTTTTCAGGTAACCAACATGCCGTTAAGACTGTCCGCTACGCACCTGCAGCATTTTTTGCCACAGGTTTTGGTCCATATTCGGGACATTGTACCACCACGCTGCTCATTCAACCGCTCAGTCCCCACGATCCAGGATCGCTCCACCGACACTCCATCACCGTTCAGCCGCTCTGCCTCGATCAACTTGGACCCTTAATCCTCGATCCACTTACCACGCCGTGGGCCACGAGCACTCCCAAGGTTATCTACGGTCCGCCCTCCACGATCCGCATTTCCATTTCTCCTGGACCTCCCGTCTCAGGGAACACAAAGGTCCTTGAACTAACTGCGGACCAGGATTCCTTGGAGACTCTGCTACCGATAATGAATCCTTCCCGTCCAAACAGTCGACTTCACCTCTACCTTGCGGTGCGACGGTCAAGTCTCCGATCCCATGCAACTAAAGCTTGCACCTGCTAGTAATCCACGATCCCTCAGCAAGAAACTCTGTCAACCGCTCGGCCAATCCGCCACCACTCCGTTACTGTGTCCCTTTTCGAATCTCCCTCACCATCTCAGGGCAGTTTCCCATTGTCTGATTCCTGGTCTGAGGACCTGGAAAAGGAGGGAAGGGCCAACCGACACCCGCCTCCCAGCACAATAGTATCTAGGTACTGTAACTTTCCTACCTTCAGACGACTTGCCTCCCTCCTTGGCCACCCTTGGCCTGCTCCGCCATCATGATTCCTTCAGCTTACTCGGCTCCTCAGCCGTATAAACTGTAGACCGACTTGGGATAAGTCGCAAAGACACGATCCACCGACATGCGTCCATCGTCTAGTGACTACATACACCGATTCCGTTGGTTTCACCTTCTTGAACAAGACAACGGTTCCCCAACCTTCCTGCTCAAGGACATTCATCGAGGACTTCAACTTTGATCATGGGAACAGCACTCCGATGGCCCCCACTTTACCAAGCACTGAGAAACCATGACAGATCCTTACTTCTGACACGATGAACACACACCAAGTACCTGGGTGCGGCCACCAGTATTATATCAAATCTACACACACACCTATAGGCTTCATTGGTATATCCAGGAACAAGTCGATCCTACCCCCCCCCCCCCCGGCCGGAATTACTCCCCTTCCTGACATCCTCATCCACCAGCAGCTTACGGGGATCTACGATCCTAGTTTACCGGTTCGCCCTGACCGAACCATTTTCAAGGCCGCAGGTAATGATAACCTATTCTATAACTATAGGATACCCTCACTGCTCCACTCATTCCAGGTCGACAGGCCTCGACGCCGCAGGCAGTTTCCCAGAATTAGAGTCTTTCCATTGTACATTGTGTCATGCCGTAGTCCGATATTTTTACTTCTCACTACCTCCGAGCCACGTCTCATCACACTGAAAAACCGCCGTACGGAATCAAGCCTTTTGTTGCGGCCCGATGAGTACAGTAACCCCTTTGCATACTTTGTTCTGTGTAGGGAACCGGTCGCTACGCGAGGGGGCTTGGTGAGATGGCGCCCGCCGCTGTGACAAAGTCTAGGGATTGCTGTAAAAAAGGTAATGGATATTCTCAAGGCAACTTTAAACTCCAAAATACCAGTGTTACCGGGTTGATTTTGGTTTCTATTGCCTGTTGAAAATATACATTACCTTTGTCCCGCCCTCCTCCCCTATAGTCGCCATTTGGGCACAATAGAGGTACGAAAAGGTGAGCAATGCCGCTCCGCTTCGGTTTATATATTGGGAGGCTGCGCACTAACATGCGCAGTGGTTAGTGGCATAGAAGGATATCCTCGAGTTAATTTTCTCTAGATTGAACAGCATTATGAGAAGGAGAATGCTTTAAAAAAGGTAGTGTATATTTTCAATAGGCACTACAAACCAAAATCAACCAGGTAACACTGGTTTTTTGACATTTTTCGTCCCGATAAAACTTTTAAAATTATCGCGATAATCGATAATATGTCAATAAAACAAATTTTGAGGCTGGAATAACCATTTTAATTTTGTTAATTAGAAAGAAAACCTTGGCTGAAGCCTACAGTGCAACCAACACGAATGTGAATTGTATGTCACTCGCAATTTGGCCAGCAGACATGAAAATGCACTAGCCATTGTCCATTGTAAATTCGCACGCAACGCCGCAAACCGCTTGTTTCTAGCTGTTATGGTTCCCGAGATACGACAATTTAACGCTGCAAGATAATTCGATAAATCAGAAAAAGTACGGTACGATAATCGAAACCGCACCGCGATATTATCAAATTATCGATTATCGTGCCATCCCTACAATACAGTCCATGAATGGCAACAGAAACCACATACTGATGAAACGTCATAAAACACATAAATTCAACATGAAAACAAAGCTCCTTTAATTAGATGCGGTTTACGTGCATCTGCAGTCATTAATTTTGGAAGCGTCATCGAAATGACATGCAGAAATCGGTTAATTAGCCTGCAAAGAACACACGGAGTAACACTCATCCATTGTTGGTCAACTCAACCGTTCACCTTGCTGCATTTTCTTGCTTCATAAAATCGAACATTGGCATCACACAAGTAAAGGTAACGCTGATTTCATTTTCACAGCCCGACCCATTGTTGTGAACCATGTATTGAATTGTTGAGTGAGGAATGCACGCCCATGGCTGGCCAAGTAACCTCCTGACTTAGGTTACCATTACTTGTCACATTTGAACGGTTTCAGCTGCTCATCTCATTATTATTATGGGGGAGGGGGGAGGCAGTCGAGCTCGAGACAATGTATGTAATGGTTGACGAAATGTCTGTCTGTCTGTCTGTCTGTCAATAGAAGCGTGGCTGAAGATGATTGTAGGTTGCGATTGTCAGTATCGTGCGTTCGTATGTTTTGATTACATTGTCAGTTTGCTCACTTCCCAAATTGCGTCATCAAAATTGTGGAGGCATCCTGTCATGCTAAGAGTTTAAAGATGTACATTATCGGTGTTGAACGTTCAATTGATGTCTTACGGCTCTGACTAAACGTCACAATTTCGGGTAAAATTAAAATAAAAGTCTCGGTGAAGGAAAAGTTAACAGTATTTTGAAAATCCCTACAAAGACAAGGAAATTAAACTAGGGGTGGATCTAAAATGAGGCGACCGCTTACCAGTGCTGCTTACAAGTTTTCTTATAAGCAGGAAGGAATTTTCCTAATTAAGTACATCGAACTTTGATTAATTAAATTGCGGAACGGGAAGGAAAAAAGTGGTGTTGTTAGTTGCGTGCCTGTTTTACATTATTAAAAAGAAGGGGAAGATTGGGGCAAAAAAATACATTTGGTAGAAAAATTTGGTGTAGCAAACAGACTTCCCCCACTCCCAAAACAAACAAAAAATATATTCTGGAGCTGCTTCTCGAAATAAAATGATATAAATCTGAGAAGTGATTTTTTTTCTCTTCACATTTGACAGACAGCCTTAATCACATTGCCTTTGACCGTACCCTTCTTAGTTGGTTTTAGTCTTCTTTACAGCCGAAACGGCTGGGACTACAGCAACCACTTTGTCCGTCGCCTTTTCACCTCTGGAATGGTATAGACCGTACTCTTTTCGCCATTAGATTCAGCGTCCAAAAATTAGTTAAATTTATTTTTAAAAAAACCGGAAGTGCGGCAATGTACAGAAGACTGGTTGCGACTAGGTAGTCGCTGCAGCCGCTTGTTTAACTGTTCAAGGTGCACATTTACATTATTAACGAATTATTTGCGTCAAAATTCAAGTTTTTACGCCTGTTACCGTGTTGCTCTATCTATAGACAAAAACTTACAAATTCCGAAACTGATTCCGATGTCATTGTCCAGCAGTCACTATTTTTAATCAGTCACAATATTACGCAATTTTCGTTTTTCCTTGTGGAGTCAGAATTTTGCTTGTTTGGTAGCTAGCTGGTAGCTTGTCTAACCCGTGGGCACGTCCCGTGGGTGGCTTCCTTTATTCGATTGCAGAAGAGGTCGCTCGTGAGACATTTGTAAGGTGACACTGCTTTCCCTGCGGTTGGTCCTCTCTCGCTTACGGTCCCTAATAAGGTAACAAACTTAATTTGTGCATTAATTGTTAGCTGCTATTTATAAATTGCCCCCTGTGAAGGAGAACAATTTCGTATTGTCCATGGTTCGTACAGAAATATTGATGTGAAAATTCAAGACTATTGCAGGATTTTTTCAAGAGTTTCTGATCAAATTTGAAGGCATACCCACAGTCATGATTATTTAAAGCGCTTCCCTCAATGGTAAACTAATAAATAAAAGACAAAGGTGCAATAATTTTTTTTCTGCAATTACTGCAATTTGCGTACTATAAGTTGCTAGTCATAGCTCTAAGAAATTGTAACTCAAAAATAGAATTTCCCACCTTCAGCAAGAGATCTTGTCTTGTGTAAAACTTAGATAATATTATGGGAGTCTTCAGTATATGTCTACAGCATTTTTCTACGCATTGGATGGTATTTTTGTTGTACGGGACTGGTTTTTATTTGTCTAGATTTGTTTAAATCCTGATTGGCGGAAAAAAATCTTAACAAAATATTAAAAAATGGGCACAACGTGTTTTCAGCAGATTTTATGGCTCTTTTTACACGGAGGAGTGAACAAAGAATTAACCTTAGTGTAAAACTGCTTTTTTCATGTAACAATAAAAATTTTTTTTTTTTTTTAAATGATGGCTTCAAGATTTTTTTGACGTGCGGTATACCACCTAAGTGTAAGCCTTGAACTGTCATTGCTTTGGAAGTTATGATGTTGCAGTTCGGAAAATCGGAGAATTAATAAAATACTTGGAAAGCCATTAATATGTTTATCGTGGAATTATTCCGCTCCGGACATAACTTGAATTTTTGGTGAATGGCGAAATGATGGTAAATATTAACAAAAAAATTGTGAATTTAGTATTTTAATGGATTAAGGTGAAACCTTGTTGGTAAAACGTCGTCTAGTTACACCTCATCTCGAATTTTAAAATATTTTCCTTATGCGTCTCGAGTGGCATTCCGCAATGATCTCTTAAAGGTACGTTCCTCCATCCTGTACAACTCGGTATTGTTACATTCACTCAAACGTATGTAAATGTTGCAAAACAAAAGCTATTTACGAGCAGGATGCACGAATATAGGAAGGGGATGTCCCTTTAATTGAAACAGCCTCGCACATACTGTTTTTATTTGAGCCAACCAAAAATCTTCATTAACACTGAATGCAAGATCCTAATGGATCTTAAACCAGCAATAAATTTTTTAATGGGGCTTGGGATGGGATCACCACCCCCCTTCCCCAACGCAAAAAAATATTCGGATATCCCTCAAACTAGAAGAATGTCGGTACGATTTAAAAGGAGGTGTCCACTTAAACGAAATATGCATCAATATTTCGACACTAGGTGTTAGTTATTCCTTTGTTAGGATGCATTTACGTAACGACTTGCCTTTGCAGTCTCAGGTAGAATTTAATCGCGATGGTAAAGATGTCATTGCCATGGTAATAGCAGCACCTGGATTAGGTAAATCCAACATCGTTTGCATAAATGCTTGCAGTCTTACAATTCCTAGCAATAAGATAAAAGTTCCTCCCGACGAAACAATTTGCCCAATCGCCTCTGAACTCGCATTATCGACTGTTTCGTTGCGAGCCGGCAGAGCTAAAACGGCCGCCATATTTGAAATTCGATAATTTCTAGCTGTGAGCATGCAAGGGCAAGTCGTTGCGTAATCGTACCATTAGAAATCCTTTATAAATGTGGTGACTGGAAGATGCTCCATTTAACACTAGAAACTGTATTTGCAATATCCCGCTCATATTTAAGTTAGAACGCTCGGACACCGGAACGTTGACTGTGACGTGTCGTTATGACGGCAGCAGCTTCTGTGTGGATGATACCGTGTGATCCCGTTATTCCCACGACAGCGCTCCCCTCACTGGGTGACGTCGAGCACTCTCTCTTACCACGCATCCAACTCTTGCGTGTAGTTTCTGAGCTGATGAGAGACAAAACAAGATCTCTGTTGAAGGCTTCCCCATTATGAGCGAAGTGGACATGTTGGTTGATCGGTGGTAGTGGTTGACTTGGGTCGATGACTAAAAGGGACCCCCTGCCAGTGAATGGCGACGAGTGAGCTACTCACTCTTTCAGGTGGTATGGGATCTATTCTGCATAGTCTTGGACCCCTGACTATGATTAGAAGTTTACCAGTTCGGTTGCGTTCTTGCTCATATTCGATATTTTTCTCCGTCTGAAGCGTCTTGCAATACATGTTATGTTAGCTCAGTCGATAGATGCGTTGTTGTATAGTTTTTATGTTATGATTTTTAGGCTTAGTTTGAACGTTTGTGTTGAACGTATTTTTCGAAAGTTATGTCGAACTAGTCGAGAGACTTGGCCAAACACTAATTGGCATAAAATCAAGTAGAGTCCTTGATTCCTTGGGAATTCCTGATAACAGTGGTCCCTCCTGGAATTTTGTTGGGGGGAGGGGGGGTTGAATTAGAAGATCATTTTAGGGGTATAAAGAGGGTTGGGGGGAGCCTTACCCTCGGGAGTCCTGTATATAGCATCGTGATCGTACTGCCAGTAATTTCAGTGCCGTTGCAACGCTTAAAATCCAAATTTTTTTTATTTTCGATCGCAGGCTTCATTGTTTGGCACGGTAGCAAAGCTTTACTTATTGACATTTTACTGTTGTCGAACTGAATCATGGGACATAGACAGCTAGAGCTGGGCTTTTCTAGTAAATTTATAGTTGAACTGTGTAGGAAACGAAATTTAAGATTACTAGGTTCTGGGGGGAACGCCACTGGCACAGCTTCCTCCCCCCCCACCACACACACGAACACACAACAAAATTCCTGAGATTCTATTATCTTCTCTTAAACGTGTATCGATCGATGGGTATATTTGAGGATGGAATTGCCAGATAAGTGGGAATTGAGACTCAAAAGAATTATTAGTCTTGTCTGGAGAAAAGGATTGCCGCTTGGCATCTGTTGCTCCATCGTAAAGGTAGTTAGCTGTGAAATATGGGCTGGAAAGAAGCGACGGTTCAGGAAATTGGACAAATAAAACGATGGAACCAAAAAAAGAGAAGGCT
>JAHWFP010039608.1:0-28277 GCA_023313725.1 Lithobius niger | reverse complement strand
TGCTGAAAGCTTGTTCCTAGTGGCCGGATTGTGTTGCAAGTTGTTATACGTGTGGCCAAGGGTACCGAAAGCTTGTTCCTTAATGCTGATATTGTGCTGCATGCGTTTGTCCTTGTAGCAAGTTGTTGTATCTACGGCCATGGACGCGTACTGAAAGCTTCTTTTGAATGTCTGTTGCCTGCTGTAAGTTGTTGTGCCAGTGGATAAGAAAACGTGTCCCTCTTTATTGCACGCACGGCATCGTGAATTTCGACTATTCCTTTTTCTTTGAGGTACGATAAGGGGAAAGAACTCTCGGCCACTCTTTGAAACTTGCCAAAAACGGCACAAGTAGAAAATGTCGCAAGTTTTTTTTTGCAAACCGGGTGATAAATCCATGGAACAGACTCCCGGATAAGGTTGTGTGTGCTCAAAACCATGAAATCTTTAAGCGTTCCCTGCAAAATTTATGCAAAGATTTTAGTGATGTTTATTTTTTTCCAACTCAGCCTCTTGTGCAGTTGCCCCCCCCCCCCCCATACAGGTGCTTTCGGAACCATTCCGTGTATTAAAGCCTATCGATTTTAATATTGGTTGGTTGTTAGCGGCCCACGTGGTCCTTTCCACACCAGTTGGAAATATGCGACTAACTTATTTATTTTTATTTATAGCCGTATTGGCTGAAAACTGTTGTCTCTATGGCCAAAGATGCTCAAACATATTCCATAAGGCCACGACGTGCTGCAAGTGGTTATGAACTAAAGCTTAAAAGGTCCATTAGCTGCTAAGATTGTCTAGTGACGGTAATGCTGAAATACTAGTGTGCTGCAAATAGTAGCCTAGTCTCTGTGGCTGTAGTTTGCAGAACGTGGTTGTCCAAACTACAGGCACAGATATTGGCTGATTTTTTACATTCCGTTCATTGTTCGAATTATCTTTCTGCAGCAATTGAATAGCGCTGGTTTCTGTTAAATAGCTAAAGTTTCAAATCCTTTAGCAAAAACAAACTACGTAGGAACAGCGAGCACAGTGGTGCATAGCTTCACGGCTTCTTCACAACCTTACATTGTTTTGTCGTACAGCTGTTCAAACATTTACCACTACAATCAACATTTATCTAAGAAATGGTGCTGTAGTTTTGCTTTATTTATTATAACGATTAGTTTTATTTTTTCAGTGGCCTGGCAAAGCATGGAATGGATTTAAAATTTCTATACAGATTATTGGCCGAGCGAAGCGAGGCCTTAAAATACTTAACATAACCTAGATTTTGCGCATCTCTTTGTCTGAGTTTTTATCTGTCTGAATCATGATCTGAAGACGAATCCGAAGATGAAATTCTGTCTCATTTATTTTCTAGTTTCAGCCCGAATTTAGCCCAATTTTCAGCATCGGCGGTAAGACAGCGGTAGTAAGAGAACCCGATCTAAAAGACTAGTGGCTCCGAGCATGCGTCTTCACGCTTCTCTTGCTCCCAACGAGGCATCCGCCGATGATTACGACGTAGCCTACCTCCTTACGTTGCCTCAACGCCGGAGGCGTCAACAACACAACTAACGGAAAACACGCATTACATCTCTTACTCAGCCGAGTAACTGTGATGTGCAAGAACGCAATTATATGCCTAGTACAGAAACCGAAGTATGCAATTATGCTTCAGTGTTAGAACAAATTTATGGTAACAGCCGTGTGCGGGCCTCTTTAAAAAAAATCCATTGTTTTTTTTTTGTTTTTGTTTTCACATGGCAGACTGTTAGCATTCAGAAGCAGAGCCCTGATTCCCACTTCCGTCCCGTCCCCTCCTCATAACAATAAGTGGCTTCACACAACTTTACTCGACCGTGTTCGCCCCAATCACAATTCCTAATAAGATCCCTATTTGTTGTTTCCCGATACGTGGGTTGTACTAGTCCCCGTCCACCAGAACGCAATATCACGGGACCTTTGGACTTTAGCAGTCAACACCTAGCGGTCAATGAAATAAAGGAAGCACTCTAAACGTAAATGGGCTTCACCGGACAAAACAAGCTCAACTATCCAATACGCGTCAAACGGACGGAAGTAGAAGTGATTTACACAACCCGACCACTGCAAGAATAATGACCAAACTATGCCATTGCCCATCCTTAAAACCCGAACGTTCTCATTCCCCTCAACCAAACAAACATTCACGGGTTCACCTTTCTTTCAAAAGCCAAGTAAAGACATGCAAGCATCGTAAGAAGTATGTAATGGAATTCGGAGCGAGAATTGCTGTTTTGGCATGTATGTCTTTTCGCTCATCTGCTATAGCTTTTCCAATCCAGTTACCCCAATATAAATCAGTGCCTGGATTTGGATCTGAATAGGGCAGCGTCAAGTGACGTAATATTGCCTAAGAGATAGCATCTGAAGGGCATAACTACAAGGGGCACTAGATTAAAATGTAAGGGAAAACAACGGCATTTCTAGCCAAGACAGTGATTTGAGAGCGGATTTATTAGGCTTAAAAAAGGTTGTGTTCTCCAACAACAAAAATCGCGCGTTATAGGCTTAAGAAATCCAGTCTAATAGCATTGGCTTCAGTAAGACGCCCTTCTTTTCCCCCTCCAGTGCCCCTTGCAGCTAACCCAGTTACCGGCTACACGATAGAGTTATATACAATAATACTACGTTATGTCACTGCCCTATTGAAATCAAAAGTTATTGAATTGACTATTTGAAATAACAGAGGACGATATTCTTAACGGGTGGAATAGGCAATGAATACCTGGGTTCACGTACACTATACACGTAACGAAAGATGCAGAAGAAGAATTCGAGAAATTCTTAGTGTTAGTGAAACATGACAGATCAGCGTGGTATGACTTTGGCTTTTGCCTTGAAGCAAACACGAAATCCCTCTAGTCTCCGAAACGAATTTCACTTCGAAATTTTACATTTCGTGCACCAAGGCTGCCTTGGCACAAAACCTCAAGCAAATCGAAACACAATTACAAACACGAACGTGAACTTATAAAGAGAAGGTCGACACTGGTTTTTGGATTTCAATTCGATTCCAATTCGATTTCATGCATGAACAATATTGTGGCGTTCGTTCTCGTAGGGTCTATTCACTGTTTGTTCTGTTATTACAGATGCAAAAATAAATGGATTTGCCAATTTACCTTTATATTACAGATGCAACACGTTTGCATCTGTATTTATTTAACATTATATTCTCGTTTGTAATTTTTAAATTTAGATAATTTTTAAGTTAGTCTTTTACTTGTCTTTTTTTTTTATAAATATGTTAGTACTTTTTCTGGACAAAATCATCACTTTTGATGGTACTTTCGTAACTATGCGATCAGTGGGAGCATTGCAAAGCTAACCACTTTGCAAAATTCCCCAACCTACATGAAGAAGACCATCTTCTGACATATTCAATTTTAAACATGAAGGCAACGTATTCGGAAATGAAGGTCAAAAATATAGTAAGTAAGTTTTACACTCACTCAAATTTCAGCTTAATTTTTGTAGCAGCTGTACTTTTTGTACTTTTTGTTCATTAGTGTGTATAATCCAGGAACTTTCGATAACGATTATAATTGCGTACTTGCCGAAAATTAAAGCCATTTGTAGTTATAGGCCGCTAACAATTAATTAAGTGGTTCTCGGGAGCGCACGTATGGGTTAATTCTCAGCGAATGAAATGTTTTTTATGACATGGTCTAAAAATTAAAAAAAAATTCCGATCACGCATCATCACTTTCAGCAAACATTTCCTGGAGCCGATGACCACATCACTCTTTGCTGCATTCACTTGAACGCCTCGAAACAAATTAATGGGTCGTTTAAAGGTACGTCACAATTAAAAACTTGGATATAAAGGATTATGAAATGTGCAAATTTTGCACGTTCACCCTGGAATGAAAACACAGATATTGTACTCCAGGACAAAATGTAAGCTACTGATTTTGTTTTATTTGGTAAAAACCTTATAGAACATTGCAAACACATCCAGTGTCTCATTTCACTGGAAAAAACTGCGGGTGGGTAGGGAAGGGGAGACCCCCCCCCCCCCCCAACACCCCGCGTCTTGAAGGCTAAGTGGTAGTGCGACAGCCCATCTAGCACGGTAGAACCTAAATCAAATAGGCAAAGCGCCAACTTTGACTACAGCACTTGCCATTTCTCAACAGCCAAGTTCGTCCTGCAATTCAAGTATTGTACGATCGATAAAATAAAGGTGAAAACTGAAGTGAAAAAAAAATAAAAGGCACCTCGGACTATAGGAAAGTATTCACTCACCAAAAAAAGGCACTGTAACTCAACAAACCTCACCAAACAAAAATAAACACACAAAAAAGCAGCAAAAAAAATTTGCAATATTCTTCCTCCCAATCCCAAAGCTGGAACAAACTTCAGGACGGTTGGCGAACGAACCAACGGAAACTCAAATTCATTTTGGTTCGTAATCCATTTTGAAAAATAAGGTTGTCAAGCTAAGTTAAAGCTCTCCACCAAACACACACACGCTATTTCTTCGACTTTGTTAGAGAATTCGTACAAATAATTTGTCCCGACATCTTCTTTCGCAACCTGCAACATTGACACCCTCCTCCCCCCGCCCCCCGCCACCACCAACCCCCTCAGAGGCAACAGTAATCGCCTAGGGTATTGGAAAGAGACTTAACTCGACTTAACGAACTCCCATTCAGCAAACACGCGATTACCCTCAACGAGGAAGAAGGGAACAATCTGTTTTCAACTAAATACCCCGAGGGCGGGTTGCGTTCTGCTAAGCCATTCAACCGAAAGCAACAAGGGTAATAAGCTCACTGCAATCGTGTCTATATCCACTTAGTGAAATCGACCTCGAAGAAATGAAGCCGGCTAAGTACCAGGACATCTGTCTATACCTAAATTGTACGAAATCGGACGAACCTATCTATCGACGCCATTTTATCCAGTGCGGCCACCCACAGAGATAAATCAATACCGTAAATTGCGTATTAAACGCCCATCGGCTGTCAAAATTAATTCGAAAAAATTCCACTTTGAAAACAGCTATACGTCAGTAATACAGCAAGTCAAGCATAAATACAACTTATGTACCATTTAGGAGACGTCTTGAGTAGTCGCCATCTTGCCTGAATGTTCGATTCGCCTGTGACGAAATGACGTCACTATATACATCCTTACGTCCCTGATTCTTCGGTGGAAACTACACGTATTCCTAGTACGTGTGTTTTGACCACAATAGGCAGGATAATGACAGAGATGGACAATTATTCCGACCTCACTGCCTGGAAATTATTCAGTAATATACTGTATATGGTTTTGATTTGTTATTTTCTGTAGTGTTAGATGTCCAATTGTAATTATTTTCTTAAGCTTGTACCGTACCAAGTGATACGGATGCCATACTTGCAGTAGTGAAATCTATCCAGAATGCTTAACCTCTGAAATATTATAATAACGTTTTCACAATGACAAAAATTTAGAAAGGAAATGATAACCTACTGAACTGTTACAAGCGTGTTAATAATCGGATAAATTGAAGAAAGCGATACAATCTTACCAATTTAATTCGAAGCACCACCAAATAGTAATCGGCAATAGGTACTTACCTGAAACAAAGAAGAAAAAGACATGAAACATGTATGTCAAACAAACCAAATATCAAATATTACAAATTTATTATACTTACCAAAAATGTAAAGAGTTGGGGGAGGAGGATTTGTGACTGAGACTCCCCTGCTGAAACGTCTTAGATTCATTCCTATTAGTTCCGTCTAAGTTTATAGAGGGCGCCATGAGTTTTATGTAGGAATTTCTACTCAGTTTCAGCCTAAAATTAAACTAAACTAAACGAAACTAGCTTGTATTTACTTATTATTAGGTTAGGTTAGTTGTAATTTAGTTTACTTTAGATTTGGGCTGAAAAATGAGCAAAAATTACCAGATGGAATGCGTGGTGACCTCTGAAAACTCGAACGGAACTAATAGGAATGAATGTAACACGTTTCAATAGGGACTTTTGGGAGTTAAAAATTCTCCTCCCCAACCCTATAAATTCTTGTTATTAGGAACAGTTTAAACTCACGAAACATGTTATTTTTTAAAAATTTTTTTAGTTTATGCTTATCATTGATCAGTTATTTTGATCAACAATAATCATAAGCTAAAAAAAAAACCATGTCTGGACATCGTTATTATTTTTCTGTAGTTGCAAGGTTAGTTACTATTGCCCAGCGACTAAATAATTCATAAATTTAAAGGAAAACACTTGCAAATTTTGTAAACACGTTTTATGCGTTGTTTACAAAATGCAGCTAGCACGTACAGTTGTGCGAATAGCACAGTGATGTATCGTTTTCATCTTCTCTTTTTTACTCCCGCCGAACCTTAAAAACGATAGAGATCTACAAGCGCCAAAACGCTCCTGTGTAGTGTTGTTGACATGTTCCATTTTTTAAAATAGAATGCAGGATAACAAAAAAAAAAGAAGCGTTGGTATGTAGCGAACAACCTGCACGCACGCACCAACACTTTAGGCCATGTAAAGTTTAAAATAAATAAATAAACCAGAAACCTGAAAAACTGGTGAAGAATGAGGTTTTTATTTAACTATTTTTTTCTATTACCATATGTAAACAGATTTTCACGAAATAACTTCTCAGTGCTGTAATGTACTGAATTGGCTTGGCCATAAGTCCAATAAAAAGGTCTCGTCGCCCTCAAACATCAAAAATCGGTTAAAAATTCAGAAAATTATGAAAATTTGTGAAAAATAAGTCAGAAAGTCTACAAAAATTATGGATGCGACGCATTTCAGGTGATATGGCGTTGGCTGAACACCATTTTTTAAACTTCGTTAGGCCTTACAAGATAATAAAAAAAAATACATAGGCAGAGTACTGTTCGATAGACGGAAATCGATTAATAAAATGACTGGAGATGAACCAGAAATGAAATACAAGCTGAGAGTGTTGTTATAAATAACATTTTTATTTTTATTTTACATGAAAACTGACAAATGCTCGACCTCACAGTGAGGAAATAAAGCACTTTTAACCCATAGCTGTGAGCAGCGCGACGCGAACCTTATTTACTACAACTGCATACGGTTTAAAATCAATGTTTTCCAAACTGGAATGTCACTGGTTCGAAATGACTTTCATTTCGAGAATTAGTTATCTATCGATGTGAAACTCTACCCAGAATGTTCCATAAAATTGGTCGTTCAGACGTTCAATTAAATCTGTATCTGCACTATGAAAACTGCGCAAAGGATGCCGGCCTCATACGATAAACACAGGGACGTTTTGGTTTAGAAATTCGAATGACCCCTGCGCAGCTAACAGAGCAGATGCACCAACGCCACATTCACTGCGGAGCTCGCATTTGCAGTCAGTCGTGTAGCTAACTACAAGGGGCACTGGTGATAACCGGAGGTAAAAAGATTGGTGTCGTTTGTCAAGCGAATGCGTTGAGAGCGGCTGTCTTAAGCCTAAAAAAACTATTTGTTCGATCCATTATGCTTCGAAACCTATACGTGTTAAGGTTGTAATCGGAAAAGAAAAGATTCCGCTTGCTCGTTGGGAATAGCAGGAACTGACAACAAATCCAAACAATAGCGTATGTTGGACGAAAATTAAGGAAAGCGTTAAATACAAATCGCACATAATTTCACGCATTTATAAACACACTAGCAGAAGCCCGTGCTACGCACGGGTGGTGTTTGATGCACCGTTAAAAACACTGGGACGATTTCCTTCCTCATGTGTTTTACGGAATGCGTGTATCCCGTCTATATGTGTTTTTGCGTACCCTGTCCAGTAAACGGTGTTTTTCGTTTGCTTCACTCCCTCATTCAGCGTATTCCTTGTTCCGGAGTCCATACACTTACATTACATATGATTCTTTCCTGCAAAAATGGTTGAAATACGCGTTTGTACATGTGAAATAAATAAATACGCCTTTGTGCATGTGAAATAATAAATACGCCTTTGTAAACCGGAAATAAATAAATAGGCATTGGAGACATTGTAACGGAGGATTAAACAAACGAAGCTTCAACAATCAGCAAGAGAGCGAGCGGGCTGATTCTTCTCACGGTAGCAAAGAAAAAGGGCGAGCGACCGACAATGAAAACGGATATGTGCTGTATCAATTACTTGCGGCCGTGTTGTGGCGGCCGTCTTGTTTGCCGTCTCGTTGGCGTCCATCGTACGCGACAACTCGATTAACAAACGAAGCTCCAACCATCAGCAAGAGGGCGAGCGGGCTCATTCTTTCCACGGTAGCAAAGAAAAAGGGCGAGCGACCGACAATGAAGACGGATATGTGCTCTATCAATTACTTGCGGCCGTCTTGTGGCCGTCTCGTTGCCGTCCATCCTACGCGACAACTCGATTTTATTAATAAAGATAAAAACATAGTTAAATAACGGAAATGCCTCGCACAATGTTTTAATGTCAAATGACGATTTTAATGCTCGTTTTCTCTTAGGAGGAGACGGTCACCCTCGAATGACAGATAACAGCAACAGATGTTGTAATATGCATAGTAAGATTAGGTCAACCGTGACAAGCCAAACTGGTGTTGGGAATTGAAAAATCTCCATTTTGGGGAAAACGGCCCTCTTGAGTAGAAAAGAGGCTTCCCAGGTTCGGGCGTCTTTCGTAACAGTTAATGGGCATCAGCCGTGAATTACGGTAAATGTCACAAGCTATACCTATATAAACAGGACGGAATGCCAAATGGGCTCGATTAGTGGCTGCGGAAATAGGTTTGCACCCCCATGAATTTAACCTGCATACATATTACACGATTTTACCTGCGGTGAATTAAAGTAATATAAGTACCGCTGACACAATTTCCTTAGTTATCGGCATATAGTAGGGTGCAGTGAAAAAAAACTTTTTTCGGAATTCTGAATAGCAATTGTGGAGTTGTCATTTGTGGCTCCACGATGGATGCCTTCAATTTAGAGTCAATATGTTAACCCTACCTAGTTCACCCTAATTCCCTAATAGGCTAGTCCCATTCAATTGTATACTATACTGTAAATCACATGACTTCTTGTAGTAACTGTACTTATATCCCTCCTCACAGGAAGTAAAGCGTCTTTTTAGCTGTAGCCTAGTTAGTCCGTGTCTTTATTTACCATTGGTGCCCACGCTGGGCTCAGGTGTGTCCCTGCCAAGGACATCACAGCAATAGTGTGGAAAAGTTGCCTTTTAGTATCACTATCACACATAAAAAATTTCATCACTCTAAGATGATGTCTTGAGGGTCCACCAGGGGTCTTAAAGTTTACCATTGTTTAACATCGGCAAAATAGCTGAACAGCATTACTACAGTTTAAACTATTCTTTGACGATGAATATCAACAGTTTTTCATTGCGTTTGGAAGTGTCAAAAAGTGACAAGAGTTTGGATCCACAAATGTTAGTCATTAAATTCCCTCTTAGACTGCATGGCTTATCGCACAAGGCCCACACAAATATCGCTGTATTGATCGCTTCAATTCTAGAAATGGCTGTCATCCTGAATTGCCCTTACCCTGTAGATGGCAATAAAAACGTGGATTGAGTCTCCACGACAAAGGACTCTGAGACGGACGAGAAGAGGACAGGCAACAACGCCACTGGCAGCGAACGACAGGTCAATTCCAGCCCACAAACGCGCACGAAGCGCACCTTCCAGTTTATTCTTAGAGCTCGGCTTTTAGATTGCCAAAACGCGATTACGCCCCCATTAATCGGGATAGAGGATGGATGAGTCCCGGGAGAAAGAGGGTCTCTGAATGGAGGATCCTGAGAGGGAATACGGTAAGGTAATTCGATGGAGTAGTCTCGAGAGACCGCACTGGCTAATACCAAGAAGAACTTAGCACCATCCGGAAAAGGGAAGAAGAAACCTGGGGAAAGAAAAGAAGAAAGTATATAAAGAACTAAAACTAACTTTTAAAGCTAGGCTTGTTTACGACATCTTTTTTTTTTCCAAATGTTGACTCACGATAGAGAACGCAACGAACTGATATCAACTGGCCAAAACATTCGCCAAGTTCCATTCCACTGATTAATACTTCCGACGTTAAGGGAAAAGCTTTTTCGTGTTTTTCATTTAACCTTTGAACTTTAGTCGGTGGGACTGAACCTGGTATCTGTTGGTGTCACTCCTTTGATAGATCGAACCATTGTGTACTATGGTGGTCTTCATACCAGATTTGGTTTTTGGTATGATTCATATCGAAACCACACTGAGGTCGTCCTGACAGAATTCCTCGTACATTAAAGCTTTTACCATCGTGAGCTTGGTATCATCATTGATGATAAACTTAAGTTCGATATTCGTGCCACTGTGCTATTCGAAAAGCTTTCGCACTGCATATTGTGTGTTTAAAATTTTTTTTTAAACTTGCTGCTTCTCTTTTTGCCTTGTTGTACAAGACATTTGTCATTCCTGCCTTGCACTATTCTTCCCAAATCAGTAGGCCCTGCTATGCGAACTCCTTAGACAGACTCGAAAAGTGTCAAAGAAAACTCACGAAGTGGTGTTTCCCTATTCGTGACATTCCTTACAGTGATCGGCTTCTCCGGGTTAAGCTCCCTACACTTTTACGTATCAACTCCTTTCTAATTTCTTTGACTTAGGCCCGTATTCTTAACGCTGACTAAAACTCGTACTTGACTTGAAATGACGTCACACCTATTTAGTGCCATTCACCACCCGAATTCTTCCAAATGTATCCAAAAGAGGTTCTGGTGGTGAATGGCACTAAATAGATGTGACTTCATTTCAAGTCAAGTACGAGTTTTAGTCAGGGTTCAGAATACGGGCCTTAGACTCTTCCCCCAAGTTTTACCGACACTTCAGCTTCGGTCGTGGTCACAGTCGCAAGCTACAGTGTCTGGATTGACTTCTGCGGCTTTTGCTTTTTTAATGCACGTGTGGTGCTCTTGTGGAACAGCCTGCCTGAGCATATTATTTCTGCTCACTCTCTGAATAGCTTTAAGACTCGAGTTGATGCTTGGCGGGTTTGATCCGTTTTTGCCTTTAAGCCTCGGCTCGACACCGTCATCTTCTTATATTACCCTCTCCATGTTATTTTACAATATCCCCTTAGTGCACACAGAAATATTTCATACGTAAAAGCAGCCCACGTCTTTGAAAACGTCTGGTCCCTGGCACTCAGTACACAACATGATTATAGTATCCGCGGCCTATCTTGAGTTCGCCCCAGAACGACACAGATAATCAATTGTATGTTTTTGGTAGCAGAGTACCTTGTTGATATCCTAGATGGTTACAAAAACAATGGCGGCCGTCGATGAAAGCCGCTCCCTCCAGGAAGACGTAGCCGCTCATAAAATATCTGCAGGACTCAAGATACGCTGCGCAGACAATAAAGTGTTTTTGGTAGTTTTTAATGTAAAAAACACCAAGCTGTTGTGCAACACCAGTCGTTCGTCATCCAAGCAACAGGGATGCCGCTGAGGCCAATTGCAGGCCTACTACGACCATATTTAATGAGAACAAAGGCCGGATGATAAATATTGTGACATCCTATCACCTTCATCACCCGAAATTACAAATACCTCGATAGCACCTCCACCAAGAAGATGTGCAGTTACATTTTTAAGTAGAAATTTTTACGGTGATAGCAGCATAAATCAATAAGCATCGGACTTTGATTTTTAAAAAGCAGCCAAACTATCACGCTCTTCTTTAGCCAACAAGGAACTCTCATACAAAAAAAATAAAATAAAGAAGTGAAAAGAAACTATAAGAAAAAAAAAAGGAAAGTGCAGAAACCGAAAATGATTAATGGTAATTATTTAATCAATACTTGATTGGTTGCTCGCCTACTGTTTTGACATGTAGATAGCAAGCCACGTCGGTGTTTTTTTTTCCTTTTTCTTTTTTACGAAAAAGGAAAGAACCACTTGTTCCTAGTCCCGTTGCCAGGTAACGGGTAATGTTATTTCTTCGTTCTTTAGTCGTCCTAAAGCCTCTACCACCCGACCTTCTTCTGAATCCATACAAATTTAAAAGGTTAAATATATCCAGAAAACCAAACCACAATGCTTTCACAGAGATGTTGCCGGGGTCCGCGTGGTGGAAAAGACAGTAGGGTACAACTATAAAGATGTGGATATTTTATGTTCCCACACCAGACGTGAATGCAAGATGTAATTACGTTGGTTGCTCTCGGACTAAAAACAAAGAAAGACCGATATCGTTTGTCCACCACGCATCCAGGAAACTCGTTGAAGCACTCTCTATATGATCCTCAGTACTCCCTTAGGCTGCCAGACGTAGTAACAAAAACAACATGCGATGGCGTCACCATAGCAATGGAACACACAAACCTGAAATAGCTCGGTCTTCGTTTACATTTGTATGAGAGCACCTCGTTCTTCCTCGATATTGAAAGAGAAAAAGTTGGACGTGTCATTTTAAGTAGATTTAAGTCATTCACCAAAGAATATTTTAAGACGACATGATTAAAATGTTTTTTATAGTTTTAAATGTAAAAAACAAACTATTCTCACAGTGGGGCACCACAGGGTAAACAGCAGCCGCTATAGGTGCGTTTGTTCCTGGAGTCCTTCCTACCAGTGCTTTCACTTACAGGGAGTTTTTTCCCTTTTAGGGGGAAAATGCTCTTCAGGGGGAAAAAAATTAAACAGGGAAAAAGAGAAAAAATGGGTGAAATTATGTGTTTTATTTAAAAGTCACGATTTTCTCTAGTAACGCACGGTCTACTTACTAACTTCATCCAACCCCACTTTTTCGAAATTTCCGTAAGCCAACAATCTTCTACTCCAACAAACACATGTTAACATTTTAAACCCTACCCAACCTAAACCCAACCCCTTGTGGCACATTCTGAGTCTAGCAAGGCAGACGTTACTCCTTCCTTACCCACCCCCATTCCTTCTTTTGAGTGATTCATTTCGTTTTGGTGTGAGAAGAAAAATAGCTTGCGTTTGTGCTCCGTTAACCAAATTCCCATAATCAGTAGCACAAAGAAGGAAATATAGAAGGAGAGGTCACAACACTATGTTTGTGACCTCTAGGTCACCGCTGCGAAAGATTGAACAGCTACTTGGCTCGGATGGAGCCTGTAGCCAGTACCCGCCCCGGTAGTGCAGTGGTAAGAGTGCCCGGCTATTAAACAGGAAGTCCTGGGTTCGAGTCCCAGTCGGGGCAGTTGTCTTTTCTTTCTTTCTCAGATTAGTGTATTGTGTATCCTCACAAGGCCAGTCTTCAATGCAGACTGCTTGCTTCGTTTACCTTGTGTTTTCTGCTTTATTTAAGGAAGTATGCTTCACTTCTAGCAGGAACGGCAGGCGGACTATATACTTCTCGTAAGTAGTCGTTTGCATTTTACTTTTAATTTGCGTAACTAGGTGGCGTTCCTGTGCCATCAAAACGGGCCCATAGTTTTTTTTTTAATAAATTCAGGTGTGCGCGGCCTATCATGGGTTCGCCGCAGAACGAACACAGATAACCGATTGTACGTTTTTTGCAGCAGAGTGCCTTGTTGGTATCCAAGATGGTTACAAAAACAATGGTGGCCATCGATTAAAGCCGCCCCCGCCAGGAAGACGTAGTCTCTCGTAAAATACTTCCAGGACTCAAGATAGGCCGCGCACACAATAGGAAATGTTAAAAATTATTGGTGTAATTAAAGGAAATTTAAAGGAAGGGTTTTTTTTTTTTGCACAGGGTAAAAAAAGAGAAATTTTGACTTTACTCAGGGAAATTCTGTAAGTGAGAAGTGGAAGCACTGCTTCCTGCTGCCATACCTAGCAGTAATGGGAATGAATGAGTGAAGTTCCTCATTTGAAACTCGATTTGAATAAAAACCGGGCATGGTGTAAAAAAAAAAAAAATCTGTGGTGTAATGTATAGACCATTTAAAATTATGAGCTGATTTATACACGACTTGAAAGATAAACGAAAGTTTTTTTGCATGTGAAGCTCTTGTCTTATTAACTCGTTAGATGATGTGTTATTATTGACACACGAAACGCTTGTGATGTGATCTACTTTGCCTTCACTGAAGTCTTTGATTTCGTGTCACATAAACTTCTCAGCAATCATGCACATGCTGGTGTTCCCTACTATCTTTGCTAGCTTTTGTACTCCTACACGAACAAAAAGTAACAGTTGGGCACAGCCTATAGGCTCCAGTTCATCCTGTGTTTCCCAAGGTTCTGTTCTTGGTCCCCCCCCCCCTCCTTTTTTTTATTATTCTTCATCAATGATCTTTACTCATCTCAATCACATGCCTTCTGTTTGCTGGTGACCTGAAGGTGTATTGTAAAATTTTCGATTCTAACGACTCAACATTTACCTAGTGTGGCAAATTTTCCATTCTTCGCCTCTCGTTGGGGGGGGGAGGGGTTTGAGGCTTAATGGCACGCCGACAGCTTGGTCATTAGCGCCAACCTCAGTCACAGTGCAGTGGTCCGGGTTGCCACTGCACCACACATTACAGAGATATTATTCAAACCCCTAATCTAAATCTTGTCATACATCTGTACCTCCTGCAAAAATTGAAAAACACGGGACAGGAGGACAGACTTATCGCCCAATTGACGCGCCATGTCATGCGGAAGACGGAAACGACGAATAACACCATCAAGATGGCGACAATAAACAAGGAAGTGCTGGACCGTAAGTGGCTGTCGACACCAATAACATTTAGGAGGGGCAACCCCCTCCAAAAGGAAACAGTTAGTAAGTATGGTGTCGCCAATGCGCAACTGGGCTAACACCATCTCCTCACGATGACTGCGGCGACACGCCAAGTGTCATTCCTCGAAAGTGCCTTTAATAGCTCGCAATTTATTACCGTCCTGTCATTCCTACAAGGCTTGCCAAAAAGCGTGTAACCTCAGACGCAGACTTGGAAAGGCGTCTGAGGGAACACGGCTGAGATCCCTTCCAAGAGGGCCAGAAAGGGCCCCTTTTGCTGCAGAATCAGCTTGCTCATTTCCACTTATCCCAACATGGCCCAGGATCCAGCAGAAAAGCACGGTTTTCCACTGGCCAGGCAAGCGGAAAAGCAAAGCTTGGACACGTTGTGTCAAGGGGTTCCGAGGATTGTAATCCGCCAAGGACTCCAGGGCACTCATGGAATCGCTAAAGATAATGAAATGTGTGCCCTGAAGGTCCAGGATCCATTCCACCGCCAAACCGAGAGCCAAAAGCTCTGCAGAAAACACAGAATAGCCTGATGGAAGGCGATGGGCAACCGTCACTCCCTTACATACACAAGCACACGCCACGCCAACGTCTGACTTCGACCCATCAGTAAACAGCCGCTGATAACCGCGAACTGAGAACACAGCCGCCGGAACTCCTGCAAGTACCTTGCTGGTAGAGTAGAACCCTTCGGGAGGGTCGCCAGAGCGAAAATGAAAATGCCACTTGGGACAAGTCAAGGGGCCACTGGCATCCCCCCAAGCCTCAAGACACAGGGCATTTCAAAGGCTATATCCTGACAGGACTGCTGGAGCCTATCGCGGATATCACCCTTACCCACCCTGCATCTACCGACCCGCAAGTCTGGCCCAAAAACCATGGACCAAGCAGGACTTGATTGCACAGCACGCAAACGCATAGCATACTGAATGGCAAGCTGTCGCCGACGAATGGCCAAAGGTGGCTCCGAGGCCTCAGCATAGAGGCTGACCACTGGAGACGTTCGAAATGCCCCAGTCGCCAGACGCAGGCCCCTGTGATGCACAGTGTCCAACATCTGGAGAGTTGAGTCACTAGCCGAACCATACACCATGCACACATAATCAAGCTTGCTGCAGACAAGGGCTCGGTAGAGGTGCAACATGGCAGTGCGATCGACACCCCATGAAGTGCCCGACAGAACCCGCGAGATGGTAAGCGCCCGCAAAGCCTTGTCTTTAAGTTGACGCAAATGGGGAAGCCAACATAACCTGGAATTAAACATCAGACCCAGGAAACGTGCCTGTGGGACAACAGGAATTTGGGCCTGTCTCAAGTACAGGGAAGGATCTAGGTGCAGTGTTCGTTGGCGGCAAAAGTGGACGCACACAGTCTTATCCGGAGAAAACCGGAAACCATTACTGACTGCCCCGGTCTGGACTTGGTTAATTACCAGCTGTAGCTGCCGCTCGCAGGTCTGCATGCGAGCTGCCCGAAAGCGCAGGGCGAAGTCATCGAGAAACAAAGACTGGGGAACAGCAGCTTGCTGAGCAATGGGGTTGATCCCAATAGCAAACAAGATGACACTAAGAACACCTCCTTGAGGCACACCATTCTCCAAGACAAACGGGCGGGAAAGAGTCACCCTGACACGAACGTGAAAAAAACGGCCTAAGAGGTAAGCGGAAAGGAACAGTGCCATCCGCCCCCTCAAGCCACAGTCATAGAGACTACGCAGAATCTAAGGCAAAGAAAACTTGAACCAGATGTTGACGCAGACGAAAAGCCTCCCTCACATCTGATTCAATGGCAACTAGATGATCGATAGTAGACCGAAACCGTCGAAAGCCACACTAGGACGCAGATAAGAATCCTCGTGATTCCAACACCCAGACCAACTGCTCACTGACCATCCATTCCGTAAATTTACACACACAGCTAGTCAGAGCGATTGGGCAACAACTGGAAGGAGAAGTAGGGTCTTTGCCCGGTTTAACAATCGGGATGACCACTGCTGTCCTCCACGCAGCCGGAATAGAGGCCTTCGCCCACACACGGTTGAACATCCCCAGCAAGAACTGCTGGGAGGCACGAAGCAGATGTTTCAACAGCTGATAGTGAACATCATCTGGCCCTGGGGCAGAGTCATGCGACTTGACAAAGCTGAAACAAATTCCTGCCTGGTGAACGGTAAATTGTACTCCTCTAGCCCGTCGGAGCGAAAGTCTAGAGTGACCCTCTTCCCTACGCTTAATCCCGAGGAAACCAGGATCATAATGGTCATTACTCGAGACTTGGGCAAATGCAGATGCAAGACAATCGGCGATATCCAGCACAGAAGAGATTACGTCATTCGCCACCCTCAGCTGGGATACTGCGGAAGGCATATTCCTCCCCGAGATCTGGGGCACCTTCCTCCACACCTGCTGAGAAGGTGTGGAGCGCATGATCGACGAAATATAAGCCAACCACGAAGTACGCCTAGCCTCACGGATGACATACCGGGCACGGCAGCGTTTAAAGGCCACAAAGTTTTCGGTAGTAGGGCTCACCGTAAATGCACGCAATGCACGCCTGCAGGCCTGAATGGCCTGTCCACAAGCCGGTGTCCACCACGGAACAGGTACTCGTCTCGGCTGCGCGTACGTACGCGGGATAGCAGCATGAGCAGCAGCAAGGACCACATCAGTGAAATTTCACTCCTCGTCTCGACATTTTATTTTATCTCTGGCCCTCTTTGGACTCCAACGTATAGTAAACTAAAAGTTTGCTGTTCACTGTTTGGTTAGTTCCTCCACTTTGTTTACGTCCATTTTTTTTTCTTATCGTGGAAAAATTGGCAATAGGAAGAATCGGCAAAATTCTCACTTTCCTAATAAGACATACATATTTTTGGTTTCACAAAATTCTTCGTCTTAGTTATCAGGATATAAGTGGAGTTGGTGTATGGTGTATAAGTCTGTGTTATACTTAAAACTCCTTTCACACCGTTTTAACACTCGTTTATGAACTATTTTTTGCAATACACATATTCTTTGATTGTTTACAAAGCCTTATTGATGTGTTTTTTTTTATTTAATGTGAAACTAATACAGAATGTAACAGTGATTTTAAACTGAAAATACGCGCGTCGTGCCATACTAAGCCATGCTTTCTCCTGGCTAGTACAGGAGCTCCAGGGACTCTAGGAACAATGGTATCCTGCTCCAGTTCGAGGTTGCACGGTTCCCCACATTTTAAAATTATTTATTGGCGCTGCCTTGACAGGTTCAACTGATTTTGCTTATGAATCTAACGCTTAAAATCGGCTACATTAAAAACCAGCAACGTAATTTTTTTAAGTTAAAAAATACGAAATTCAACGAATCAGTGCAAAAACATAGCTGAGAGAAAGTTATCCCGCAACTTTCGAACAGTGTCAGCACGTTATCGACCTATCGTATCAAGAGTAACAGCGTGTCACCACATAACCAACTTATACCGAATACACCAATGACCAAAACCCATCAGTCGCCCTTCCAGCTCTATGTCTGCGATTGCACGTTTTTTGGCAAGCTTTATGGGACAGACAAGATGGCAATAAATTGCGAGCTTTTAAAGGCACTGCCCAGGAATCGCACTCGGCTTGCCGCCGCAGTCGTCATGAAGAGGTGGTGTTGGAGCGTTTATGCATTGGTCACACCAAACCTATTCACTGTATCCTTTCGAGGGGGGCTTATCCCTCCTGATTGTCATTGGTATCAACGGCCACTTATGGTCCGACTCTTGCTTGTTGATTGTCACCATCTTGTTCGCCGCCGTTTCCATCATCTGCAAGACATAGCACGTCAATTGGGCGACAAGTCTGCCCTCCTGTCCGGAATTTTTTTATTTTTGCAGGAGGTACAATCTATGGTGAGATCTAGATTTGGGTTTGTTTAATATCGCTGTAATGTGTGGCGCAGTGGTAACCCAAACCACTGCACTGTGGCTGAGGTTGGCGCTATAATGACCTGGCTGTCGACACGCCATTAAGCCTCACCCACCCCATCCCCAAAAAAAACCATCATCAACAAACAAAAACAGCGAGTGTGTGTATTTTATTTCGCAAACTTCTTTTCTAAGTTACACCTTCTCCTTTACTGTTCCTACCGTTTTTTGATATTCAACCTCAAAAACAACGTATATTTTATCGAATGTTATACGCACTGGTTTAATCTCCGTTGACAGGTTCATAAATTAATTGTATATGTGACACCAACTTCTTTCTCCCCGTCGATTTCTCATTTCTCCAAGGAAATCGACTTAAATCTTCCTTGAGACCAAGTCATTACGATTTTCTCGCAAATCCAATTAAAAACGCTGATCCCACACGGAAACTTGTCATCGACGCATTCTAAGGAACAGGAAAGGTGAAACAAGCCATACGGAACAGCTGCATGAGACTGGCTTGTCAACGTTTGCATCTGTGTGCTTCGAATTCAAAGAAATGAGCTCCATGTGCCGCCCCCCCCCCCCCACCCCACGCCTCTTGGATTTTAAAGGGAAAAAAATAAAAGTTGGAGGAAAATTAAGGAGACGCAGCCGCGACTTTTGTGCTGTGTCATAGCTTCAAAGCTAGCTGTTTTTATCTATGAAGGGGGATACAGCCTTACTAAGCTGGGTGCCCTTCAAGTCTTCAAGTTGCCATACTTTAAATAGACAGCGTACGAGAATTCACAAACGAACATTGCTGATAACTGACAAGAGCCTGCTTACCGAACTAACAAGGTCCATGAGCTTGCTTAGCTGGGCTTCCTGCAAGTTACTGTTGTTGATAAAAAAAAAAGTTTGTTTATCGCAACTGTTGATAAACAACAGCTAACGGCTTCTCCGCTTTAAACCACGAATAAGTTGTATGGCTACAAAAAAACCCAAAGATTAACCGTAGAACCGCCAAAATTGGCGTAGTACAGCTGGTCCGTTATAAGAACGAACGGTGGAGTCCAACTCAAAGCCTACATTAGGGAGGGAAGGTGGAAGGCCAGTATGGTAATGAAAGTGGCACTACCTCTTTTCCCTCACCAGCTTTCTACCTGTCCTCCCTAACGTGGGGTCAGAATTGGTTTTTTCTCGTTCTTTCTTATTACGGTCCAGTTCTAACTAATAAAACTCAGTGGGTGTAGGAGAATATTATAATCCATGGCGATTATAGTGTAAACACTAGTCGTGTTTATTATAATTCTGCAGCGTTTTAGTGAGAGAAACTAAGTAATACCGACCTGTTTCATATTTTAGGATTTGGTATAAATAATAAGATGTAGCCTACCGGTAGCGGTATTGTAAAATTAAAAAACCCACAGTCGCACAAAACACAAGTACCGTAAATCGTGTATTAAAAGCCCAGTTGAAGCTAAAGCCCCCCCCCTTAAAATACTGTAAAGTCAAAATCAGGAAATTTACGAAAAATTACCTACAAGTTATATGATGAGAATAAAGATAGTACTGCTTGCTACGTTTACTGGTCTCTTCTCCCTCCCTGTAGTAATAGTGGACTCTATCTTTAGCTCCTAGCACCTGCACAAGGCCTGGGCATCTCTCACCTAAGCCTCCTCCCTCCTTCACAGCAATTAAAACGATGTAAAAATTGGTCTTTCAGAGATCGTTCAAAAGCTTCGTATTTCTGTAACAGATGTCCAGAAAGGTTAGAAAATTGATAATGCTTTATTTAAAGCCCACCCTCTATTTTTGTCAAATTAACTGCATACACCCATGAGCGTTTAATCCACGATTTACGGTATTGATAATGTTTCGGTGTTGATTTGCAACACCTTCTTCAGACCCTAGTTTAGAACAGTTGTATGGTGTAATGCAACTAGGACAAATAAAATAGTAAATGAATAAATAAGAATAAACGCATTCTTATTTCACTTATTTCACTTATTTCACGAAAATAAGTAGGCACACGACTAGCTGTCATAAAAACACGGTAGAGGACACCCAGAAACATTTTTTAGTCAAAAACTAAAATTTTTGTAGGAATATTCTCTGAAATATAGCTTTGAAATACAGCAGAATGAAAGACCTACGCCTACCTACCTACCTACCTATTTTTTTGATGGGGAAAGGGGGAAGGGGGAAGTGAGGTCAACTGGTCATGGTGCTGCTGTAGTTTAGCAGCACTCTTGTTGTTCAAAGTATAGACGGACAACAGTGTACACGACATGAGGATGGCTTTTGCTACTGCGCAAAATTGGGGTCAACAACGATGGCTGGATGATGCTATTCGACAAGAAGCGACATTACAAGGAAAACCATTCCTATCGTGCAAACAATGCCACATTCCTACCATTCCTGCACTACAGTGCCAACCTCATGGCAATGATGGACACTGGATAAGACTGCCAGTATTTCCATGGTGTGTTTCAACTATTGTCTACTTACTTATTTAGAACGAGTGTTTACACACCTTCTAAATAAGTAAGCAGATTATAGTTGTATATTTCCACATGAAGAAATTCTGAAATCCGTATGGTCAGCAAATTTCCCGTTTTCCCGTCAACATCCGGCCATTAAATCTGGATTTGGATTTTTACTTTTTTTTATTTGCGTACAGTTTCACGTTTTACAGTTTTTTCCTTCTAAACACACAGAGCAGGCGTATAAGGCTGCTGCACAGTGAGTAAAGTAGCCAAAAAAAAAAGGAACCCCCAAATAACTCCTTTATCTAAATAAATACGAATGAAAGATATTTCCATTACTTTTTTATTGAATTATTTATCAATAACCAAGCCAATTTGACTTTCCGCCCTGCTGTAAAGTCAGCTACATCATTTGAAACGTATTGTTTGCTTGCGTGTTTATACACGTGCTGTAAAAAACTAAAACCCCTACGAAGGTGAAAGTAGTCCAATGCCATTTCTTCATGGGCTGACGCCAATACAGAATGGTCAACGTGAATGATACGGCTAGTTTAGCATTGTGCACTAGTACGTTGACCTTGAACAATAACCCCCTCTTTTTAATGGAAGGGTAGTAGTTAAAGGTACACTCTGTCTGCCTTATAACAGCCACGCGCCGATCGCCACATGCGCATGTTATACCATCGCACCGTTACGCGAGACTCTTGCGTTGTGATACAAGGCCAACTAAGATAGTAGCTGCGTTCCTCGCAGCGAGGAATGCAACTACTATTTCAGTTGGCATTGGGCACAGTAGACGAAACAGCGTGAATGCAAAAATTGAGTCGGCTCAAACCGGAATGATTTTCGTATTTTAACATCTCACTTTATAATTTTTTAGGCTACTATCTTATAATTTTTCTTCGGCGACTATTGGCATAAATAATTTTAATTTTTACCGCGTTAGTACTTTACATTTTGATCACGTGGTAATTATTAGCAAACGATTAAAAATTAGTACATGCATACACACAGATGAAACTTTAAGGTTATTGTAAGCGCGCAAAGGATCATTTAATCGCAGGATGCCAATAAATATAGTTCTCAATATTCAACAGAAAATTTCCTATCGCCAGATTATAAAACGGATTTTTAGCAAGGGATTGACTAACGGTAAGG
This sequence comes from Lithobius niger, assembly GCA_023313725.1. Classification (NCBI taxonomy): domain Eukaryota; kingdom Metazoa; phylum Arthropoda; class Chilopoda; order Lithobiomorpha; family Lithobiidae; genus Lithobius; species Lithobius niger. Next base: position 6,087 of record JAHWFP010039608.1, on the reverse strand, counting down.
AAATACAATTTTTGGGCCGTTCTTAATGTGGAGGATCGAGAAAAATGGCGCTGGGGAGAATGTACCTTTAAATGCTTACGAAAAAAAATAAAATAAACCTACAGGTTTTAAGCGTTGTCAAACGTTCGCGTTTCTGAAGCACGTGGTGATCTGATTGAGTGAGGAAAGCGAGAGACTTCCGCATCCTTTTTCAATGTAAAAACGAATCCTTTTTACTGTATGTGAACGGCAAACATTCTGAGGAATGCGACCAAAAATTGTGGAGCAACAACTGCAGTTAGCTTGCATTCTAGTACTGTACATAGCTTTTGTCGATGATCTGAAGATCGAATAAATTATATGAAGCTTAGATCGACGACAGCTAACAGTGAGCTGAGCAGACAACAATATGGCTACGCTTTAAGCACTGTTGATCTTGAACAATGCTTTTCTTTAATTAATGAAAGAGTAGTAGTTAATATCCTTCAAAAAAGGAACATCAGTTATCTCCAAAAGAACAACGATAACCCGAAATCAATGGTTAATAAAGAAGTTTTTCATTCAATTCTGAGCATTCTCAAACGATCATTTCTCCATTTATTTTCGGCAATGTTTCAACGTCGATTGCAGGAAGTAAAGAAAAACTTGTTTGGAAAACGCAAGGGGAAAAAAACCAATAACGACAAGTCCAAATAAAGTATACGTCTTTTTATGATACGCTGTGTCCTGGCATAAATTACCACAAACAATCTGGATATTCACAGTTCAACAGCAGTAATGGTGGCTTGTGCATGGAGAGCTCAGCTTAGTTGCTAGAATTAAGTTCGTCTGATCAGCAGCTGTGAAGGGGTCCCTGGCAAAGACCTTGCCACACCAAATATAAAATTTGTGTATACCAAATATACAACCGAATACTTAACCTGCCGAATAGTGAATACCAAGTATACAACCGAATAAGCAACATGCCGAATACTGAAAACAGAATATACAACCAAATAGTTAAACTATACCAAATACCGAATATTTGGCACCAAACAGTTGACGTATTCGGCCCGGTGCCGACTATTGGCCAAATAGGCAGAATACCGAATTATTTAGCCGAATACTTCACCAAATGTTCTGCCAAATATTAGTTAATTAGACATATCATATTGATTAAAATGTGCGACCATACTGTTTAGGTGTCGACACATTAGTTGACCAGGTTTCCTGATGATAAAACATAACGAAACGGTAGTAAACGTATAAAATGCACATTTTGGCATTTTGAAAAACTTACCCTCTCCTTCGTAAAAAGCAGTTGGCCTTGAAAACGGGCATTCGCCCGTAATTTTTCCTTCTTTTTGGAATGTTAGAAGACGATTCCTCACAAACCAAAAACGAAATGCTTAGGTAAATATTTTTACATTAAATATTTTTTCAGTTAAAAAATGTGCATAAATTTATTTAAAAAGAATATTCGGCCAAATACAAACAAATTTTAACACTGTTCGGCTGAATACCGAGTATCATACTTTGGCCAAAGTATTCAGTATTCAGCCAAATTCCGAGTATCACTGTTTGGCCAAATATTCAGCTGAATACTGAAATCGTTATTCTGCCAAAATCAATATTCGACTGAATACCGAATATCATTATTTGTCCAAAATCAGTATTCGACCAAATTCCGAATGTCACTGTTCGGTCAAATACGTAAGTATTTAGCTGAATATCGAAATTGTTATTCTGACAAAGTCAATATTTGGCTGAATATCGAATATCATTATTCGGCAAAATCAGTATTCGACCGAATCCCGAATGTCACTGTTCGGCCTATCACTGTTCAGCCGAACAAGTATTCGACTGAACACCGAAATCGTTATTTGGCCAAAATCAATATTCGCTCAAGTACAAAATGCTTGAATTTTTGGCTGAATACCAAATAATTACCATACATTCGGTGCATCTCTGCAGCAGATTAGTCTAGTGTGAATAATTACCAGGTTTTTCTTTAGCCCTGGGATTTATTCTTCTCTATTCTTGACTATCTTTCGATTGGTGGTTCCACAGTTTGAATACCCTAGTGGACCCTTTCTTTATTAGCCTTGATTCTTCTTCTAAAACGTTGAGTAATATTCGAAATTGAGCCACATCATCAGTGGTGGTTTAGGAACATGCAGAAGGTGCAGTTGCACATACCTGACTGACAATACGTATGCCTTGAAGGGGCTTGTCATTAATTTAAAAATAAATCAGGCTTCTTTATGCATTTCCACATATTATGCCTATATTAACCAAGTTGATTGCTTGGTTTTGTTTTTGTCTAAAGAAGGACTAACCCCAAATTATCCATGTTTTGGTAGTAAAAAAAAACAATAAAACACGAAGGGTGCACAACAATGGCCGAAAATAGGCCGATCACGGCATAACGATATACTTGTTGCCTTAGCAGCATTGAGACCCGTAAATAATGCAATCTTTACTAGTTTAGCCATGAGTACACGAAGAGTCCCGTTGGAACTTTATTGACTCATGGTTTAGCCTAGTTTCTACTTTTTGTAGTATATTAAAAGATTAGTATTTAATTTTTTTTTTGTGTTCTGGAAATTTTTATTTTTGGGACTGGGGAAGGAAACTTAAAATTCACCAAAATACACCTACACAGATGCTATCTAAATCCGGCATTGTACACAAGCATATCATCAAGATACAACACGCATGACAAAACCTAAAATGGAATACCCATTGAATATCATCTTCTTGCTGCAGTTTCCTTTCTCTTCATGACAGGATCTACGAGGCAGAGCTTCAATAGGTGAACAACAAGCCTACACTTCCATCCTGCATTTTTTGTGTCCTCTTCTTGCCACCCTCACCCTCAAAAAAACCAACACCAATGACGCCTTATCACAACCAATTAGAGAACTTGGTGGAAATTTCAGCATCGCTTTAGGCAAAGCTACCATACAGATGGGAGAGATGCTCACAAGCAATGGCATGAGATTAGGAAAGCCAAAGAAGCAAAACATTTTCCTGACTAGATGTCTTAAAAGATTAGGAATGCAAATGGTAAAACGCGTGCATCCTCCCGGGCACTTGTCTTATACGATAAAACTTTTACCGGAAACATGTATACACAAAGTGGATGTTTGGTAGATTCAAGCAACATTGCAGCGTGAAGAAACACGTACCTAAAATCCGTGTAATTCGAGGTTTAATGGTTAAGAAGCTTACAACTGTCTCCGGAGAAATGTGACATGTCCAACCTACTTACACGTGAACCCACACGCAACCACAAATCAACATTAACGGTTCAGTACCTGAAGTAGGTATGCAAATTATGCATGCTTATGGAATGGAAGACTTGTCACAATGATTAATGTTAAACAAGTAGCGCATTACGCCCGCGAAGAAAAGGGAGGCCAACAGAACGATATTTGGAAAGAGGACACTAAAATGATTTTCCACTGCTGAAAAAGCAACATCCAGTGTTTTCTCCACCTGAATGCCTCCCACTTTGTATTCGAACCTAATTGCTGCAACTAGATACCTTAGAATATCAAGATTTAACTGCTTCAAAATGGCTTTTAACTGCTTCAATTTAACTTCTTAAAAATAGCAAAAGTATTTTTAAAAAGAATTTAAAATTAAAGGGACATCCGGCCGGCCTCTTAACATTCCGCATGCCTTATAACACCTACGTGCAGATCGCCATCTGTGCATTTACAGCGCCAAGGTCGGCTGGGGTGGTAACTGCGTTCCTCGCAGTGAGGAACGAATCTGCTGTCTCGGTTGCCTTTGGGAATAGTACACGAAACAGAATCAAATTAAAGATTGTGTCGTCACAAACCGGAATGATTCTCGTATTTTAACATCACAATTTAAAATTTTCTAGGCTAGTGTCTTATAATTTTGCTTCGGCGATCTATTGGAATACTTAACTTCAATTTTTACTGCATTAGTCTTTTAGATTTTTGATCTCATAGTAATTACTAGCAAACTATTAGAATTAGTACAGCGCACACGCAGACAAAACTTCAAGGTCATTGTAGGCGCGCAAAGCATCATTTACGCTCTGGAAGAACGTAAATAAAGTTCCGCAATATTCAACAGAAAATCTCCTAGACGCCAGATTTTAAAACGGATTTTTAGCAAGGGAAAGACTCACGGTAAGTAAATAGACCTTTGGGGCCGTACTTGATGTGGATGATCGAGAAAAATAGTACTGGGAGGTCTATCCCTTTAAAGATAAATTTAAAGTGAAATTCCTTCGTGACAATATATACTACAGGATTCCATTTATCGAAAACAATTACGGAACAAAAAATAACTTAGATGTTTACACTCCGTTCGTTTTTAATCAAATTCCATTGCCAGATATCACAAGCTTTTCTACGGATAAAAAAACAAATTAAAGACTGGCTAACTGATCTGATCCATTAACTTACAACTCCAAAAGTACTCATTGTTAAATATATAAGTTTTGTGATGTGGGACATATTTCGTGTACTTTGTTATTATTTTGTGTTTAAAATGTATGTTATTTATTCACTAGATAATTATTACAAAATAATTCTTTGTTGCCATACAAGGACTTCTTAGTCCTTCGTGTAACATTTGCTAAATAAATTTATTATTATTATTTAAAAAAAAAACTAATTGTTGTCCTTTAACTAAGCGTTGGAACTATACGGATTAAAATGTCAGTATTATTTGAATGGTTCAAAAGGACTTTTAACTAATTACTATCGTTTGACTGATTATCACAACTATAGTGTGAGCCTAGTGTGGACCTAGAAAAATGTTCACATGAAATCTTTTTTTTTTTTAATTTTATTGAAGTGGCTATGGAAGAAAACAATCTTGTATGAGCGTTACAAATTTCCGTTTAACCAATAGGATCTATAAATTCAGTTTAGTAAATACGATCAACGCATCTTTTTTTAAACTATCTTTAGACCTTAAATTTCTAATAATATTATAAACTTGGGTCTTTCCTCTTAGTTAAGACGCACATAACTTATGCGACAGAAATTCCTCGGGCGAAATACCTTTCGTGCAAAAGGGGCATTCAGCAGCCATAAAAGGGAGGGAGAGGCGTGTTCTCTGCAATGTACTAGCTGTCGTCAGCAAGCAGAATTCCACTCGTCCTGCAGCTTGGTGGGCCATAAAACGTCCACTGATGGTGGTCATCTTCCTTTATGGCCCCTCAGTCTCATTAAAACTTCCGTCACGTGCAACTGGTGAGCCACTGGTCAAAAAGGGTGAAGCGCACAGGTGGAACGCCCATTCTTTCTGCCTTCGGGACACATGGAACGTTGCACGTCATACGTGACGACGACACAATGTACTCTCTGAAGACGATGTGTTCTGAAAGTGCGCATCTCTTCTTCTTTTTTTTTACAAAATGTGTTCTGCCTCTACACAAACTGTGTAGGCTACTGACGGTATAGAACTCGTGTGTTGGCTCAGCTGATACACACGGATGGGTATGCTATCAGAGCACAGAGTTATCAGTACGGGTAATGTGATGCTTTTACATTACAATACGGTATAGTATAGTATAGGGTGTGACAATAAGTTTGAGTCCAACTGTTTTGTCTTTGTTTCTGGCTGATCTTTGGTTTCTATTGCTTAAACGTGTTAACTTTTTAAGTGCGCCTGTGTACCAAGTGGGCCATTTCAACAACTTTTCACATAAAATTTGTACTGGGGGGGGGGGGGGGGAAGAGCACCCCTTATCCTTAAATACACAAAAATCAAAGAAAATAGTCGAATTTTCCTCGGGATGTCTCCCACCACGGCCATGGTAAAAAAGACAATTAACACATACACGACGCATAAAGCGCTAATTAACCAACACGGCACACTAAGCTGAAAGACGTCACACATTATCTGCCGATATCCGCATCTCAGCCCTCTTGTAACAATACAAGGATACAGGAACACAACAATGAACGAGGGCTGTTCTCTGCACCGGATGACACCCATATTGAAAATTTAAAGTTGTTTCCTTTAAAACTTTCTTCAAAATATGTAATTTCGGGCGTACAGTTTTGTTTGCTCGTGGAGATGGTTAGTTTGTAACCGGCTTACATGAACGGCAGCGCGCAACTCACGGAGCTTACA
>JAHWFP010039601.1:46657-57499 GCA_023313725.1 Lithobius niger | reverse complement strand
AAATGAAAATAAAAAAAGATAAATGGATTATAAAACATTATGGAAATGGCAGGAATTTAGGATATGGAACGCAAATTTTTTCTTGTAGTGATAAATGTGTTGAATTAGAAAAAAAACATACGATGAAATATTTAGGAATGGAAATTGATAAACATTGGTCTTTTAAAAATCATATCATAGAAACAATAAAAAAATTACGGAGATTATGCCCAAAAGTATATAAATTAAGAGAAATTTTAAATAAGAAACAGAAGAAAATAATTTTTGATGCATGGGTATTAAGTGTAATTAGATATGGTATTGAAATATATGGACATGCATCAGAATACTTATTGGAAAGATTGCAAAAAATACAGAATAAATTGATAAAAATTTTGTTTGGGAGTAAAAATAATGTAGTACAAACAGAAACACTATTTAAACAAAATAAAATTATGAAAATAAGACAAATTAAAACTTTGGTTGTATTATTAAAATATTATTTTGATAATAGATTTAAAATAAGATCTTCTGTATTAAGTGAAACAAGATCTTTAAAAAATAGTTTTAAATTACCGGCTTGGAAAAATTTCTAAGGTAAAAGAAAACGCGAATTTTTCATACCCAACATTTTTAATGACATACCAAAAATATTATTAACTTGTTTAAATAAACAACAATTTAAAATACGAGTACAAGACTTTTTGCTTAAAAATGAAACAAAAACTTAATATTCAATGCTTTTGTAAACAATGTTAAAATTATTTAAAATTTTTTAAATATTCACTTTTCTTGTATAGTTTTTGATGTTAGAATGGGCGAAATTTGAAATTGTAATTCTTATGTTTTAAAATTGTTTCAACTGCAATCCTCCACATGGGGAGGGAAAGTTGTGCTGATGCGTGATTTATTTATTATTTTTCATTATTGTTACTTTTAAAATTGTGTCTTTGAATCTCACACAAACTGTCTTATAAACAGTTTCGAGGGTTACTGCTGTAACTAATTGAAATAAAATTTATTTATTATTATTTATTATATTATGATTATTATTAGTATTCTCGAATAATAATTATTATTGGCGAGTGGTGGCTGTCGTGGATGATGAGGCTCCTGTTTTAAACTATCTTTTAACCTAGAAAATTGCGTTGTTCAATCATTTTGTGGTGACGAGTGGATTCTGGGCTTGAGGGTGAGTGTTCAGAATCTATTTTTGCCACTGTACAACTTTGACAAAGCCGTTATTTCGGTTGCTGAAGATTAGCAATGGATCGTGAAAAATTGTGTCGATTGAAGGTCACGCACGGATGTGTTCACAAGTGACGTCATATCACGAAAGAGAAATATAGTTGATGTCGGGTTTTCCTTTCATAAACTTTGTCAACTTTGACTAACTTGCGGACTTAAGTGGATTAGTGGAAGGGGTCATCGTGCTGAACATTTGTGGACCATTTCTCTTGACATTGCATAGCTCATTTTTGTTATTTTCTCGGCTGAATATCTGAAGCTGGATGTGGAGCTGACCGCGTCAACGGTTTGGTGTACGAGCAGCAACAAATGACTACACACTTCGACATTAACACAATCTAAAAAGTGCTTTCACAAAACGACAACATGTCGCGCTGCCAAGAGTACGAAAACGTAATTAAAACATCGGAGGGAGATTTCTTAGCTTGCAATGGCTGCTCAGGAAAATACCACATTGCATGCTCCGGTTGGCAAAAACTACAATTACATCGATGGGGAAAAAGATAAAAGAGTGGCTTTGTAAACGATGTCGTAAAACGAGACACAATTCTCACAATTCACAGCATACTGATGAAGAAGATGACACTTCGGATGGAGCAACGGCCTCCACGAAAATTACAAAATCAAGTGAAGAAAATGGCCATGGAATAAAACGAACTGAAAAACGACTCGAAGATATCATGAACGTGAACGAACGAATTTTGAAAGGAATGGACTTCATTGAAAAAAAATATGAAGAAATTAAAGAAGAAAATAAAGAAATCAAAAAAGAACACGCAGAATTATTAAAGAGACTGCAAAAAGTTGAAAGTAAACTGGAAGAAATGTGCAAAGAAGAGAAAGAAGACTTCACTGTAATAAAAAAAAAACCATAAATAGGTTGGAACAAAATCAAAATGAAACGGACCAATATTCAAGAAATAAAAATATTGAAATCTATAGTGTGGAAACAACACAAACGAAAACATAACAGATACTGTGCACCTACTGATTGCCGACCCGCATATTGAAAACTACCAGGACAGGCATATAGACAGAGTGTACAGACTCCCAAAAGGAACAAAAATAAACCTAACACCATTATAATCCAGTTCAAGAGTAGAGAATACCGTGACATGTGGTTGAAGGGAAAAAAGGTCGCATTACGAATGATGACATTTTCCAAAATGGCAACACAATGCAAATTTACGTAATTGAACATTTGACAGCTTTTTATAAAAAGTTGATATGGAAGACAAAGCAAGAGATGAAAGAACACTTCAAATACATCTGGTTTCAAGAGGGAAAAGTCCAGCTTAGGAAAAATGAAAATGCCAGGCAAATTTATTCAATAAAAAAGTGAAGAGGATCTGGTGAAGTTACATAATCATGTGGCAAATGAGAAGGAAAAAACCATTAAGACCAATGGATGAAGACACGGTTAAAATAAATGAAGTTTATCACAACTTTGTTGAAATGAAAAATGGACTTTCCATGCCATCAAACCGGCAAAGTCTCAAATGTCTTCATGTAAATATCAGAAGCTGCCACAGTAACTGGGAGAAGTTGGTGATTGATATTGATAACTCAGGTATTAATTGGGATGTAAAAGTTATAACTGAAATTACTTTAAAAGAACATGAGCTGCAACCTTTCAATTTAGAAAACTATGAAACAAAGGAGATTTTCAGAAATAAGCAAAGAGGAAGTAGAATTTTTCTTTTCTTAGCAAAGAATACATTTGCAGAAATTAAAACAGAGTATATTAAAATTGGAGAAAACGATGTTATTGATATCATGCTTCTGAATAACAGGGAAATTTTGAATCTTGTTGCAATGTATAGAAAACCATCTTCTAGTAGGGCACTTTTTCTAACTGATTAAAAAAATGTTTAAGAGAAAAGAAGAATTGAAAATAACTAATATTGTCTTCCTTAGTGATCTTAACCTTAACACTATCAAAGAAACACAGGACAACAATGAAAAGCATGATATCGAAAAATCTGAAAACCTAATAGCCTATTGCAGAAATCACTAACAAATCAGTACACGAACAAGAGAGGAAATAAGAGTGAGTACATTAACTAAATCATGCCTGGACCTAATTTTTACAAAGCTAGATAACTTTGGCTGTAAGGGGTCGGTGGTCACAATTAAACCAGCTGATCACTACTACATTGTGCTTGAAATGGGGTATAATAAATTTTCTAAAATACCCCCTAGGAAAATGCAGCAAACCTATAAATTGTTAAATTAAAATATAGAATCTCAGCTAAATCTTGTAAATTGGGATTTATTTTTAAAAAATTTTAAATCCTAATGAGATATACAACAAAATTGAAGATATAATTATAAAGATTTATGATAATAATAAAGTATTAAGAACCAACAAACAATGCATGCAAACAAAAGTCATGAATGGATGAATAATGATTTACTACAGTTAATTATAAAAAAAAATCTATGGAATAAGTTGAAGAAAAAAATTCTAACGATCAATGCAAACACTAAAAAATGAAGTCAAAATAAAAATCAACTCAAGGAAACAGTAATTTTAAAATAATTACTTTACTACACACGAAAAGGATAGCAAGAAAACCTGGGAGAAAATTATTCACTTGGCTGATAGGAAGAACGACAAAGTCAACATTGATGATTTTATAAAGGATAACTTTAAAAATGATAATATAAAAAGTTTATGTGAAAAATTTCAACACAACTTTGAATCACAAGTTCCTACTATAAAAAAATAATAAAATCAATAAGGAAAACATAAGAAATGTTAAACTTTGCAGTAATCATATTAGGAATATAAAAAATTACAAATAATACAATTTTTATAACAGAAATTACAAATCAAGAAGTATTAGATATTCTTAGTACTTATAAGGCAAAGAGACCAAGTGGACATGATAGGTTCTTAATTGATCATTTTATAAACACAAAAAAAAATACCAGTAAATTTATGACATACCTAATAAACAGCATTATTGAAACTAAAATTTGGCCTGATAGATTAAAAAAACAAATTCTATGATCCGTTTTTAAAAAAAGGTGATAAACTTAATTTAGACTATTATAGACCCATTTCATTGCTCCCAGTCTTAAATAAAATTGTTGAAAAAGTATTTGCAATGTATTGGAAAATTTTTCTTCAAATACAATACTCTTCACAAAAATCAGTTTGGCTTCAAAAAACGCTTGATTTTCAAAAAATACCTGATTTTGAAAAGGGCATACGTCACACAAAGTTGATTTCGAGAAAAACACAAAATCCTTTTAATAATAAAAGAAAATTAATTAGAAATTTTTTGAAATAGCCAATATATTGCACATGATGAACTACTCTTTGTCCAGTATTGGGATCATTTTGGGACTTTTGAAACTTACAATATAAAAGGAAATAGGTTGTGGACGTATGCCCTTTTCAAAATCAATGCTCACTTGTGGACTAGAATGTTAAGAATGACTCATGAATATTACTTTGTTTAGGAGATAACTAAGTGTACAATGACTAACAAAAGTTTTATTGTGACGTAGTACACCCAGCAATTACATGTGCTGTACATTACTATTTTTTGTTGAAATGGTATTGTTTACAAACGATATTGTAATATTGTATTGTTTACAGCAGCATTGTTTACAAACTGGATCCAGTCTAATTATCTACTTCGTCTGGTTACGGATGTATGATGAGATCACGATTAGGGGTTTGTTTACTATCTCTGTAATGTGTGGTGCAGTGGCAACCCGACCAATGCACTGCGACTCAGGTTGGCGCTAATGACCAAGCTATGGACACGCCATTTAGCCTCAATCCTCACCCCCCCCCCACTTCGTCTGCTTTGGTAGTATGCCACTGTAAAATGGCTGATTCTCAGATTCAATACGTTTGTAAACAACTCTTATGTCTGTTATTTTCTTAACGTTGATGGGAATTTGGTCATCGTAAGCTTTCTGCCAAGGCAAACCCTGAATGGTTGAAACATTGAGAAGCTTAAAGTCACCTGCAAGCAGTAACAATTGCTGGTTTATCACTGTCGCTACGAACATCTTGTTTTGTTAGTTTTCCTTTAAGTTTTAGTGCCTCTGCCTTGTGCTGCGACCTAAAGTTGATTTTGAAAAGGTCATAAGTCCAGGACTTGTGCCCTTTTCAAACCCAATGCAAGTTACCGACCCCCCATAACACTGCAACGAGTGATTACTTTAAGCTGTTTTCAAACTCAATGAATGGACGCCCGGTGATGCCATATTTCTCCACTTCCACTTTATTTTGGTGAAAATTGTGACTTAGGCCCTTTTCAAACTCAGTGATTCCTCAGTGAAAGTAAAAGTTAGTGAAAGTTAGTGAAAGTTAGTGAAAGTGAAAGTTTAAAGTGAAAGTGAAAGTTTCAAACTCAGTGAAATTTTACCTCCTTCCATTTACTATATATATTTTCAATTTTAAAACTGCAGTATCTGTTTGTTAGATAACTTCTTAGTATATCAAACATTTTTTTCTTTTATTCCATGTCTGTACAGTTTATCCGTCAGAATATCTTTGTCAAGGGTATCAAATGCTTTACTTTGGTCAATCAATATTGCACCAACAAATTTACCATCATTTAGTGCTTTATTATTAACTTCAGTCAGGGCAATAATAATTTATTATTGCCCTGACTGAAGTTAATAATAAAGTTACTACTGCACTAAATGATGGTAAATTTGTTGGTGCAATATTGATTGACCCAAGTAAAGCATTTGATACCCTTGACAAAGATATTCTGATGGATAAACTGTACAAACATGGAATAAGAGAAAAAATGTTTAATATACTAAGAAGTTATCTAACAAACAGATATTGCGGTTTTAAAATTGACAATATATATAGTAAATGGAAGGAGGTAAAATTTGGTGTTCCCCAAGGCTCAGTTCTAGGCCCTCTTCTATTTATAGTTTACATTAACGATATTTTGAATATTGACTTGAATAATTATCTTACACTTTATGCAGACGGTATATTATTGCTTTCTATAAACACTACATTTACAATTATGATGAAGCACCTACAAGAGGACTTTGATTTGCTTTGTAATTAGCTGTTGATTAACGAGTTATACATCAATACTGAAAAAACATGCTTCTTACCCATCAGTACATCCCATATGAAAATTGGTAAGGACAATATTATTGCACATTCCAATGACTGCCACAATAAATTCAACTGCAGTTGCAAAGGAGTAAAAAAGGTCAAGGTTGCAAGGTACCTAGGGGTTGAATTAGATAACAACTGGAAATTTTACAACCATGTAGAATTACTTGCTGGAAAACTTAGAAGAATTATTCCAATTTTTTATAAAATCAGAAATCTGTAAGCTATGAAAATAAAAAAGGATACTTTTGAAGCTTTATTCGTGTCACACACGAGATACGCAATTACTCTTTATGGAACCACATCACATAATTTAATCTTACAAATTCAAAAACTTCATAATAAACCAATTAAAATCTTGTTTAAAACTGATAATTTAAAACATACACAGGATATCTATAAAGAAGTTGGGATACTTAACATGGAACAAACAATCATTTTCTGTTTCCTGACGCAATATTACTTCTCCAATGAATTCAAAACAAAGGTAGGTAGATGCATACAGGCAAATAGTGAATGGTTAAAGGTTACTCATATGGTAGGAGAGGTTTAGAATATCAGATCCCATTTCAATTTAATAAGCTACCCTGAGGGTAAGAAATTAAGAAATTTGAATACCTATAGAACTATTAAAAAACGAAATAAAAAAGTGGTTAATCAACACTTAAGAAATAATTGCCAATCCATCACCAAAGTTGTTTAATGTTATTCTCATACCCCTGCTGTTTATGAAGTATGACATCAGTAAAATTTTAACCTATGTCGATTTTATAACTATGTGTGTTCATTCTGTTATTGTATTTACTGAAATAATTTCATTCTAATTACTAATTGTATATTATACTTACTTTTTTATTATTTATTATTTACTTACTGTTAATGTGATTGCACAAACAAATCCTTTGGATTTCGTTCTGGGTACCGCCTTGTACAATGATAAGCAATAAAGCATTAATTACTTTACGAAAAATTGAGGACTTGAATCAGAGAAAGAAAGCTCTGAGATTAAAAATGAATTTGGTTGGTAATGTTTAAGTCTTGAGCAAGATTAATGTATGTTACAAAACATAAACAATCATTGATCATGATCATTCTGAGATTCTTCTGCAAACGAGTTCTGTGTATTTCATTACTAAGTCATGTGATTTTGAGGTAGAATCACTGAGAAGGTGTTGTAGCTAATTTTCATAGAAGAAAACGGAGTGCATTTGAAAACATGTTCGGTTATCACCCTGGACTAAAATGAACATAAACGAATTAATGGAACTTAACCCACACTGAAACTCAATGACCCGAAACTTTTTTCATTTCATGAAAGTAATTACAGACATGTCATGTTGCACAGACTGTGAAAAAACATCACAACGAGGGAGATATTTCTGTCTACATGGAGTGCAAAGGAAAACGGTCACATGAACAATGCTCTGGATGGATAACTTTCACTATACGTGGAATGAGTAGAAAAAGTTGTTGAGTGGATGTGTAAGAGGTGAAAGAGAAACAATAACAGATTAAAGTGCAGAAGAACATGATAAAAAAAGAAAATATACAGGACACTAAGTTGAACAAAATATACCCTGAACGAATTGATGACATTCAAAAAGGCATTAACAAACTTAACAAAATTGTAGAAGCAGTGAAGTTTGTCACCGAAAAGTTCACGAAATGACAAAAGAAAATGAAGAGTTACGGACAAGTGTGAAAGCATTAGAAAACACAGATGCACATCTTGGAAGGAAGAAAAAATGAAAATTTCATGATCAAAACTACTGTAAATCATTTTAAAGTCTATCAGCGTGAAAATGAACACTATAATAGAAATAAATACGTTGAAAAATTAGGAGTAGAAATGGAAAAGAACAAAAACGTGGAAGATACTTCGTAGAGAATAACTTTGTATTTAGAAGATGACAAATTTCGACACCCTCCAAATAGTAACAGCACATAGATTACCAGGCAGAAACAAAATGATGCCAAAAACAATATTTCTTTAATTTCGACAAAGATATGGCAGAGATATCTGGATGAAAGCGATACATAAGATTACAAATGATGATATTTAGGGAAGAAGAACTATGAAAGAATGTTTTAATGGACATTCAACACCATACTATAAGTCGTTGTTATGGAGAACAAAGTAATTCTCAAAAACAAATACAACTACGTGGTTTAATAATAAAAAAAATCAACTTACAGAAGAAAGAACAGTACACACATCAAACACAATCAAAAGTGATGAATATTTGGAAAAATTAGCTAATCAAGCAAAATAAAACTCATATGGTAGCTGAATCGATGTGTAATTAGACAATACCTTTTTCATATGTGTAACTTTTGCAGAAAACAATCTGTACAATAACGGTGTTTCTGTCGGATTTAGTGGATTAAAGGAGAAACTTGTAGCCACCAAGAAAACAAATAGTTTAAAATTATTCAAGAAAATATCTGCAGCAGTCGACTCAAAACTTCCGTTGATGTTGGAGTGTAGGAAATGATCTTTGGGGTAGTTAGATGTTTTGAATAACGAAACATCCTCTTCCATATTTTTGAAACATTGCCCGTTTCTACCGAATAACAAAATACCCATCTGTAACCAGGAGTTTACATATCTCTGGTCATTTTTCATCATGTTGTTGTAGTAAAGTTGGAACACTAATTACTTTGACAATTTCCAAGACGATAAACTCAACCATGATGGGATGCCCAGGAGGATGTTTGCGGGGTCTTTGTAAAAATTACTAAATCCTTGCTTATTGATGGGAAAGTTGTGGTACATGGGTGAGATGCGTAATTGACGGCTTCTCCCTTTCATCATTGCTATCAATATGGTTGATCTCTTATGTTTGATTTTGGTCGTCTTATCAAAAATGCTGTTATTTATCAGTTTGTAAAGGTATTTGTCAAAATCGATAGTAGCTGCTTGCAGTTTATTGTTATTAATGTCGATATAGGGTTCCAGCCAAGTTTCTTGCTTAAAGTTAATCACTGTGAGTGTTTTCTTGAGAACCATGCCAATGAGAGGCAGTATTTCAAATTCCTATAGTGCACCACATACTTTGTTTGGGAGCAATGGTTAGTGGTTAGCTGTAGGCCTTTGCTGTTTGTTAACTACAAGTCCTGGATTATCCGATGGTTGAAAAGAGAAAGTATAGACTTTGTGATTATCATGTGCTCTGGTGCGAAAAGAAAAACATTGTGCGATGTATGAAGCATCTTTGGGTATTCCAAGCCCACTTTAATATCAACCCCGTATCATTATTATCTTCGTAATTGCCGAGATTTATATCCTTAAGCTGGATTTATGGCATCCGTTCGTACTTTCTGCTACGTAGATGCTCATGCATTACACAACCGTAAAAGTTGTTGAAGTCCAAAAAGATAATGTAAAGTTCTTTTTTTTTGTCCTCTTCTACCATCAGATGCATGTCAACATTAGCAAAGAGATTTAAGGCCACTTTCGTCATTTTGTGCGCCATGTCCAAAAATAGCAATATTGTAGAAATGTCATGGGAGGGACCAATCAGTAACTAGCCAAACTCGATACTCTAAAGTTTTCAAATGCATAGGCCAAAAGCCCAACATCTGTCCCCAAATATAGATCGTAGTATTCTCCAAATGTTTTGCGTTTGCCTTAACCCCATATCTTCATCATATGTTTGTAAGATTCAGAGCCAATCGCTCCTTTCAACTGTATCGTAAGAAAGGATACGGAAGGTAAACTTTCATGTTTATCAGGTATTCGTTTTGAAACACACCTTTTCACGTAAGGTTGTGCACAAGTTCCTTCGATTGACCTTTTGAAAAGCTTTTCCATAAGGTTAAAGTGCTTTAAGTTCGAAGTTATAGCCTCCAAAGTTGCGATCATAAAACAGACTGTAGACTAAACTAAAACCACCCAGTCTCATGCTGCAGCGTGTTTGCTAGTTTTTAGCAATGATCTTCACGTTATGCAGCCCTTTTGAATCTTTAAACGAATTAGTATTAAAAAACGCTTAAGCGTATAAAATACGGATGTAAACCTAAAAAACTTAAAGCCCTAAAGTAACAGATATTAGAAAAAGACATGTAAGCCATCAGCGTCGCAATAATACGTGTAAAAGAGTCTCCAGCGACCCAAAAAATCAAGCTGGAACCTCTTTTACACGTATTAGTGGGACGCTGATGGCTTACATGTCTTTTTCTAATATCTGTTCCTTTAGGGCTTTAAGTTTTTTAATGCTTACATCCGTATTTTATACGCTTAAGCGTTTTTTAATACTAATATCCCTTATTTTTTTCTCTTGTTTTAGCAAGAATAACACAGAAAAGAACACTGTAATCACCTTAAAATAACTGTTATAAGAGAGTCTTTTCCATGGCTGATTCGTTTTATACTGCTAAGAGTGACTTTTGCACCCAAATTCATGTTTTTAACTTGATCTATAAGAATTTGTTGCTCAAACCCCTGGGAGGCATCACGAAGAGGTTCTGTGGCGGGCTGGGAGGGGGGGGGGGTTACTGATGGC